>JAVTVY010037197.1:0-160773 GCA_036873755.1 Hanleya hanleyi | reverse complement strand
CATGGGTTCTAATAGGGCTTCAAAATCATAGCACGCTCTGTACGGGAAATAACGCTGGTCCATGGGCACATCGATACCCTCATCTGCCAGGTCTTCAAAGATGGTGGGCTTGTTGTGGAATACGCCGCCGGGGAATTTCCGTTTGGTGGTCTGGTCACAAATTTTCTCGTGTCGATGTAAAAGCCCAGAGTGGTCAAACACGCGTTGGCATTTACTACAGATGTAGGACTGGGCATACCTGTTGATGTTCGTGATGTACGAGAAATGTCCGCCAATGTCCGTTTCGTACAAATTCAATGTCATGGTTGTGTCGTATTTTCCCGGGGAACGCTGTACGAGTCGGGCGGTGAGTTGTGGGTCGTCGGCGTTGTCATCATCCACGTGTTGCTCTAATTTGTATACGACAATGTTGACGTGGAATAAATTTTCCACCACATCTAGCTGCGATAACGGGACCCCGCGGAAGTGCTGTTTTTCCATGTTCTTTTCACGTAAGTAGTCTTCCCAATAGCAGTTGGCCAATTTATCGCAATATTTGGGTGGCAGTTTGTTGAGATGGATAGCCAGGCAGCGAAATAAACATTTCCGATCGGTGTAGGGCCCATTACTTCCACCGACTAAAGCGTACATGCCTTCTCTGTGTTTCAACCAGTCCGGGAGATGAATGGGAGCGCCGATAGGGTGATCGATCATTTTAGTGACGTAAAACGTAACATTGGTTATCATCTCCACTTGCCATTTTGTGTTGGGGCGTTGTTGTCGTATCCACTCCAAACTATCCAAGTTTTCTAATTTTTCCAGTACCGTGTCCAGAGACGGGCGATGGATAATGGTGAAAGGCTGGTCAAACACCCGGGTATTATTACTGGGATAATAATAACGGAGCTGGTCTGTCTCTTTATGGCGAAGAATGTATCCAAAAGTGAGATTTAACTTGAAGGCTGTATCTTGGTCGTTGAAGATAGCTTCCACGTAGCTACGTAGACGGATGTTTTCTTCCAACCGGAAATTATATAAGTCCAATATCGGGCGATTTCGATGAAAACAATGGTGTATGGTAACCCAGTGTCGTTGATAAATCTCACTGACACGCTCGTCTTCAGGTAAGACTTCAACCGGAGGTGCTGCTGGGTCCCAGGGAAAATCTTCTCCACGTCTCATACAGGCAGGCTGGTGAGAACAAGCTGGTCAGACAGGCAGGCTGGTGAGGCAGGCAGGCAGGTCAGGTATTAAGTCAGAGTGCTCCGCAGGGTAGTGCAATGAATACACCCCACCCCTAAAAATCGCCTCCTTTTATACGTTTTTCTACAATCCGCCATCTTAAACCCACCACCCACCACCACAAGCCGCCATCTTAAACCCACCATCCACCACCACAAGCCGCCATCTTAAACCCACCACCCACCACCACAAGCCGCCATCTTAAACCCACCACCCACCACCACAAGCCGCCATCTTAAACCCACCACCCACCACCACAAGCCGCCATCTTAAACCCACCACCCACCACCACAAGCCGCCATCTTAAACCCACCACCCACCACCACAAGTCGCCATCTTAAACCCACCACCCACCACCACAAGCCGCCTTGGTGAAATTTTTGAAAAAGTACTGTGACAGAAATTGATGTGACGGAAATAATACTTCTATGAATAGGGCGAAAATTTATCTGAGATAATTTTTCTGTCATAATTAATTCTTGGTCGAGTATCAACTATTCAGATATTACGGAAAGTACTGTTGTTATAAGGTATTGTTTGTTATATATCAGACACGATCAGCTGATATATGTAAACAAACGATCTATATTTAGACCCTCACGTGATCTGCTACGTTGCAGCACGCGCTCTTTGATCTTGGCGTTCCGCCGACGTACAAGCTCAAATTGAGACGGAGAATTTCGTTACCATTACCAGTAAATTGTAAGTTTATTGCGGAAAGAATTTATATTGCATAAATTCCTGCGGGAAATAGGAAATACACATATAAGAGAATATTGTCTTGACGTAAAAAGTTTGGACATTTCATATTTACGGAGATATGGATTTTTATAACTGAGCCGGTTTTTCGTGTAAACCATCGCAGCGAAAAGGGAAACGGCTGTCATCTTCGTTTTGCTATGTCACAAAAAGTGCTCGAATTACTTATTTCTAAATGATTTCATGACGAATCCAACTAAGGTTAGCAAGTATACATATTTTACGATATTGTCAGTAACTGTGAGCACATAAGACGTTCTGGTTGATGAGATCTGAATTTTTGAAGTTTGGCAATTTTCTGACTTCGAGCTTCGAATACCCGCCGCCATATTTGTTGGAAGCCGGTTTTTCGTTTGTCATGATGGAAAATCATTAATTAATCATATTTTGAGATATATTTCTCAACACAACCTTGTATTCATTGAAAATATAATTGTTCAGGCTTACATTGCTAATTCGGTTGCTGCCTTTGAGGTAATATTTTTCCTTAGATCGGCAGTTGTTTCCGCCCATGCGATGAGAAAAATAGGCCTGATTTCGCACGTAGTTTTCGTGCACACGTCTCGCACAAGTTCTCGCAATAAGGCCTGTACGAAAATTTGAGAGCGGCCAACATGAGTTTGTGTGTGATAGAAGGATAGCTTACGTTTATTTCGCCTACATCCATTGAAATTCACACCGACATTATCGGTTTTGGCCAAGACACGGCCTCGGTAGAAACTGCGTTGTTGATATTTCGGTCATGACGTCATCATTTGTTCAAATTTACCGGGAACCCCCTTATATGGTTTTAGCAACAGTTACGTAGCGTAGGGTGGCATATATTATCTTTGGGTTGGCCTGGTTATTTTTTAGCATGTTTTTTATCGTGGTAGTACCACGTTAATTCAAATGAACAAATGAATTATTCCAACCATACAACTCTGGTTGAAGTTAACATCTTTATAAAGCAACAACATGGTCGTGGCTCAATGGAAACGCATTGAGCTGTTGATCGAGAACACCTGGGTTCGAGTCCCACCTGCGCAGACTTTTTTCTCCGCTTATTATTTTTTATTTTATTATCGGAACTGACCTTTGACCCCGGCGCGCGCGGTGTAAAGGTTGCCACCGCGGTTGAAACACAGAGAAGGCATGTACGCTTTAGTCGGTGGAAGTAATGGGCCCTACACCGATCGGAAATGTTTATTTCGCTGCCTGGCTATCCATCTCAACAAACTGCCACCCAAATATTGCGATAAATTGGCCAACTGCTATTGGGAAGACTACTTACGTGAAAAGAACATGGAAAAACAGCACTTCCGCGGGGTCCCGTTATCGCAGCTAGATGTGGTGGAAAATTTATTCCACGTCAACATTGTCGTATACAAATTAGAGCAACACGTGGATGATGACAACGCCGACGACCCACAACTCACCGCCCGACTCGTACAGCGTTCCCCGGGAAAATACGACACAACCATGACATTGAATTTGTACGAAACGGACATTGGCGGACATTTCTCGTACATCACGAACATCAACAGGTATGCCCAGTCCTACATCTGTAGTAAATGCCAACGCGTGTTTGACCACTCTGGGCTTTTACATCGACACGAGAAAATTTGTGACCAGACCACCAAACGGAAATTCCCCGGCGGCGTATTCCACAACAAGCCCACCATCTTTGAAGACCTGGCAGATGAGGGTATCGATGTGCCCATGGACCAGCGTTATTTCCCATACAGAGCGTGCTATGATTTTGAAGCCCTATTAGAACCCATGGAAAAGGTATCGGCTAAAACTCAATGGACCCAGCATCACATTCCTTTGAGTGTGAGTATTCACACCAACGTACCCGGTTACGACACGGCCCCGGTGTGTTTCGTCTCTGACGGGGACCCCCATGAACTGATTACACGAATGATGGACTACCTCGAAACTCTCAGTCAAGTGAGTGCGGCACATCTCGCGTCGACTATCTACCGTGATGTATTAGCGGCACTTGATGCGCGTATTCCAACATTGGATGGGGAGGAGGAGGACGATACCGATGACGAAGACGAAAGTGAGAAACGCAAACCACCGAAACCCTATGCGCAGAAACTGAAACTGCGTTTATTGGAATGCATGAACCAATTACCCGTCCTTGGATTTAACTCGGGCCGCTATGATTTGAACTTAATCAAAGAATTCTTGTACCCGTACCTCGCTAAAGCTGGGAATGTGAAATTCATTATTAAGAAGACCAACAATCACGTCGCTCTATCCAAAACTTCACTCCGATTCTTAGATGTACGGAATTACCTGGCGCCAAATTACAGCTATGAACAGTGGGTGAAAGCGTACGACTGCGCGGAGAGGAAAAGTTGCTTTCCCTACAACTACATGACGAGTCTCGAGCGTCTGGACGAAACCCAGTTACCACCCCAGGAGGCCTTTTACAACGATCTCAAAGGAGAAGCATTATCTACCACCCTGTATACCGAACTGCAACAGGTGTGGGTCCGTGAAGGAATGCGAACTCTCCGGGATTTTCTCATCTATTACAACAATTTGGATGTCATCCCTTTTCTGGAAGCTACTGACAAAATGTCCGCCTTCTACCGAGATATGGGTGTCGACGTATTCAAAGACTGTGTTAGCATTCCCGGTCTGACCCTGCGGTATCTGTTCCAGGATTTACCCACGTTCTTCGCTCTCGTCGATAAGAAAGACGCCGACATGTTTGACTGTTTGAAGGGAAATATCGTAGGCGGCCCCAGTATTATATTCCATCGGTACCATGAGAAACAGCTGACCCATATCCGAGGAGAAAAATTGTGTGAGAAAATAATAGGATTCGACGCCAATGCCCTCTACCTGTCGTGTTTGAGTAAACCCATGCCGGCCGGTCATTATACGCGGTGGCTCCCTGAGGGTGCAGCATTCAGAGCTCAACGATCTACGAAACATAAAGCAGAACAATGGCTGGATTGGGAAAGTCAGCGACGAGGCGTCACTATCCGTCACCAAGCCAACCACACGGAAAAGCGAGTTGGAGATCGGCGCCTTGCCGTGGACGGATTTGCTATCATCAATACAGTACCGACCGTGTTTCAATTTCACGGCTGTTATTGGCATGGTCATGAGTGTTCGTTCGCGGGAGGGCGCTATAACGAGCGCCGTGGACTGACCCCGGCCGCCTTACGTGAAGAAGTACAGCAGAATCGAGATTACATTTGTGGACTGGGCTATGCCTATGAACAGCTATGGGAATGTGAATTCAACCACATGCAACGTCGTCAACCGGAGTTATACTCGTTCTTACACGCTCACGACCGACTACTGGATTATCGGACTGTTATCACCATGACCGACATCCTACACACTGTTGAGACGGGAGACCTCTATGGATTCGTGGAATGTGATCTGCACGTCCCTGACCACTTGAAAGACACGTTTGGTGAATGTCCACCCATCTTCAAAAACACCGAGGTGAGTCGAGATGATATCGGAGCCCATATGCGCGCATACGCTGAAGAACACGACTACCTAACGCGACCACAGCGTATGTTGATCGGCAGCATGTTTGGCGAAAAAATCTTGCTCGGTACCCCTCTGCTTCAGTGGTATATGCGGCACGGACTGGAAATTACGAAAATATACCAAGTCATAGAATTCACCCCCAGGCTTGTTTTGCGAAGTTCGCGAACGACGTGACTACCGCCCGTCGCCAAGGAGACGCCGACCCCAGCAAAGCCATCATCGGGGAAACGATGAAATTACTTGGGAACAGCGGATATGGAAAAACGGTAACGAACCAGGGCCGTCACGTGACCGTGAACATTTGTACCACGAAACAAGCCCGCAAAAAAGTGAATTCGCCGCTATATCGACACATGGAGATGATTGACGACACCACCTACGAAGTGACGTCAGCCAAAAAGACCATCACCTATAACCTGCCGCTCCAAATAGGATGTATGGTCTACCAGCTGGCCAAACTGCGAATGCTGGAATTCATATACGATTTCATGGGCATGTATTTCCACCAATCAGACTGGCAATTGATAGAAATGGATACCGACTCAGCATACATGGCCGTTTCCAACCCGGACTGGGAGTCACTCGTCAAACCAGAATTACGTGCACAATATGAGGCGGAACGGGACCAGTGGCTACCCCGACGCGACCACTACACCCACGACAAGCGGACGCCCGGCCTGTTTAAACTAGAGTGGAGCGGTGATGCCATGATCGCCCTGTGTTCGAAAACTTACTTTTGTGACGGTGATGACAACAAATTTAGTTGTAAGGGGGTGAGTCGACGCGACTCCAACATCAGCAAGGCCCTGTACCTGAATGTCCTCCAGAGCCAGGCCAGTGCGAGTGGCACTAACCGAGGTTTCCGTATCATCGACCACCAGATGCGATCGTATACCCAGGAACGGGACGCCTTCACATACTTTTACCCCAAGCGCAAAGTCCTGCCCGATGGTGTGACTACAACCTATCTTGACATTTAGAGTGATAAATACGAACACTGCGAATATTCCACTGGACTAATGAACTGTTCTATAATTCAATTTGTATGGGTACCAAACGCCTTTGATATATATGTTCTATGAGTACTGATGATATTGCACCGAATTAACTGTTGCATATAGGTTCAATAATTTTATGGGTACCAACCGCCTTTGATAAGGCACCCCCTGTTCTGGGCTTCAGTTTTCACATGGTTGTTCTCACGTTGTTGTTGTTACTGAATAAAAAACAAAATGAGATCTCACCAAAAAAAACCCTGTCTTGTGTGTTTTATTCATAATGCATCAATGCCCAATGTGGAGATTCAGTGAAACTGAAATCAGTGGTGTAGGATGGGGCCAAAATGTAACCCATCAAGGTTAGAATGCAAGAGCACTATACTAAAATAGAGAGCCAATGAAATCAGCCCACAGACCAAGTACGTGTTTTGGTCTAGGTTTGGAGCGGCCATTTCATTGAGCTGCGTGTATACGGTGAGTGAAGACTCGTCCAACACGCATAGATTAAGTTTATGATTATAAGTTCTATGTAGCGCGCTGCGGTCGGGGGAAACCCCCCAGGCAGGGTGTACATTCCGTGGGACTACTTTTCTGCCCGCGGAGGCAGACCGCATCACCGCGGAGGAATACATGGAACTATTTTTGACCTGCAAAGGCTATTTTGAACCAGAAGGCAGACGCCGCCATCTTGGATATGGCCCATAATGCACCGGGGCAAAATACTCGCTTCTGATTGGACGAGAGCTCTGTGACGTCATCGATGACGTCATCTCATTTGCATAAATAATACCCAGAGTACTGATGATATTGCACCGAATTAACTGTTGCATATAGGTTCAATAATTTTATGGGTACCAACCGCCTTTGATAAGGCACCCCCTGTTCTGGGCTTCAGTTTTCACATGGTTGTTCTCACGTTGTTGTTGTTACTGAATAAAAAAAAGATCTCACCAAAAAAAAAAACCTGTCTTGTGTGTTTTATTCATAATGAATAAATGCCCAATGTGGAGATTCAGTCAAACTGAAATCAGTGGTGTAGGATGGGGCCAAAATGTAACCCATCAATGTTAGAATGCAAGCGCACTATAGTAAAATAGAGAGAGCCAATGAAATCAACCCACAGACCAAGTACGTGTATTTGGTCTAGGTTTGGAGCGGGCATTTCATTGAGCTGCGTGTATACGGCGAGTGAAGACTCGGCCAACACGTATAGTTGATGACTATAAGTTCTATGTAGCGCGCTGCGGCCCGGGGGAAACCCCCCCAGCCAGGGTGTACAGTGCGTGGGACTACTTTCTGCCCGCGGAGGCAGACCACATCACCGCGGAGGAATACATGGAACTATTTTTGACTCAAAGGCTATTTTGAACCAGAAGGCAGACGCCGCCATCTTGGATATGGCCCATAATGCACCGGGGCAAAATACTCGCTTCTGATTGGACGAGAGCTCTGTGACGTCATCGATGACGTCATCTCATTTGCATAAATAATACCCAATTTGCGCTTTTACTACTACTGTCATCAGACACTCAGCAGTTAACCCTCTCAGCGCAACATAGTGGATTTCAGAATAACATTGTGGCCCTCTAGTTTGAGAAAGGTTTTAGTCAATCTAAACTATAGATATTTTTATATGAATGATTTTAACATCACGAACATAATGCCAGTTTCATTTTTGGGAAAACAGTTCAATTTCCTATCGAAATTGGGAATTAGGTTAATTTGTTTTGGAAAGTCTTAGACCCGTTGGGTAATAGCACGCTTTCCCGAACGGGACTAAACAGTTCCGATGGAAAAATTTAATTGTATCAATAGCCAGTTTGTGCAAGTTATGAAACAAACAAAAGTTCAATTGGATGTCGGGGCATATAAAATTCCTAATTTACCATACCTAATATCCGCGCATATGAAGAGACATGGGTTCGAATCTCATCTAACGGTTTATTTATTCTTTCTCTCTCAAACTCATTTATGCTATAAATAGCCGTCCGCACCACTGTGTAGTAGTAAGAATCAAGCAATATGAGCTGAGCCGCGAGCAACTGTGTCACCGGGTATGGTTGGCGCTAGTGGACAAAATTTCACAAATAGCCCTCGGGCTAATTCGATTTAATCCTAGGGCTAATTCGATTTAATCCTGGGACTAAATCGACCAATCGTAATACATTTTCTAAACCCCGGATTATATTCATTTAGTTCTCGGACTAAATGATTTAGCCCTCGGGTTGATTTGATCCCGTCCTGGACTGAATGATTTAACCCGCGGACTAGATGATTTAACCCGCGGACTAGATGATTTAACCCGCGGACTAGATGATTTAACCCGCGGACTAAATGCATTTAATCCTAGGTCTAATTCGATTTAGTTAGGGCTAAATTGACCAATTGTGATACATTTCCTAAACCTCGGGTTATATATATTTAGCTCTCGGACTGAACGATTTAGCCCTCGGGCTTGAATATTTTACCCTCGGAGTGATTGAATCAGTCCTCGGACTGAATGATTTAACCCGCGGACTAGATGATTTAGTCCGCGGGCTGGATTATTTAGCCCGAGGGCTAGATTGTCCAATCAAATGTGCGTTTCTAGACCGCATATTAATCAAGAGCAAGCTAGATTAGAAGATGGCCACGTGGTATAAAGTTGGCGCGTGATAACAGTAAAGTGTAAACACAAGTGTTAAATCCTGCTCGTGTTTGCCTTGTATTGAGAGCAGCTGGATAAGCTATCATCGGTTTTACGCATCTTCATTTTATCCAGCCAATTTCTACGTTCTCACTTCGAACTTCCCTTGATATATCTGGACCCCTTCAATGTTCAAATAACTTATAAATAGACACGAGACGTCACTGACCTCGAAAACATTTGAAATTCGAAATGGGTCGCACAAGAGCGTTATTGATTGGCTGACCTAATTAGTGGGCACCATATTAGGAGGAAGGACGCCGCAAATAGAGGATGATGTCACCCAATGTGACTTCACTCGCAATCGATGTGTACGTTCTGATTGGTTCTTCTGTCGTTAGCTGGTGAAATTTACAACTCGGATTATGAACGCTGAAGAGGTCCGATAAATCAAGGCAGGTTCGAAGTGGGAACGTAGAAATTGGCTGGATAAAATGAAGATGGTTTTACGGCGGTAATTTGCTCTCTTATAGGCTTTGATGTACCAGGCCTGATATATAGTTATACATCACTACATGTACACAAAGATTTTTGATAGCATGGTCAACCCAATTCTTTCATATAATTTCGAAATTTGGGCTGTTGAGATATTCATGAATGTTCCCCAATTGAAAGCGTTCATATACCAAGTTTTGCAAGTTTACTATTGGGGTGAACAAAAAGGCATGTAATGCTGCTGTCCGGGCAGAATTGGGCAGAATTCCCATGGTACTACAAGTCAAGGTTAACGGGAACACTGGTGTATATGTTTGTTAATTTGCCGAACTCCAGGCTTGTGAAACAGGCTTATCGGCATTGTCTTCAGTTTTCCGAGCCTGGGAGTTCTACATACTGTAACAAAATCTCCAAACATTAAGAATAATGGAAACTTTCAACTTGGTGATATATATGTAAAATAATACTTGGGTATCTACTTAATACGAAAATTACATAGACCACGACATTCTATGGAAAGCCATCAGTGTCATAACCTCTGGTTTTCCACGCGTGGTAATTCGATTTTCCACGCGTGGAAATTCTATTATCCACGCGTGGAAATTGTATTATCCACGCGTGGAAAATACAGCCAATGGCTTGACTTGTAATTACCACGTGTGGATATTTCGACCAATTACTCAACTTGGAAATACCACACGTGGAAATTATTTACCACGTGTGGAAAATATCCACCAATGATAGAACTGGGAATACCACGTGTGGAAATTATTTACCACACGTCGTATTTATCACCCAATCATTGAATTCGGAAATACGACGCGTGGTAAATAATTTCCACACGTGGTATTCCCATTTATCCACGCGTCGAAATTTTATTTTACCTAGCCAATGAATGAGAGCTTAACAAGGAAAGCTGGTCCCTTCAGAATGGCGGAAATCGACAGTTTGCGGCGGTTCAAGTATCAGTTCTCCGAATGTGTTCGTCTAGCTGGAACAGACAATCTGCAACGGGACACTTTCATTGTCAATTTCATAAAATACAGGTACGTGTAGCAAACTCTAATAAGTTTTTTATTGAGCAGTGCAGGAGTTCCACCTGAGGCTGAGTCGTATAAGTCGACGACCGTGCGACAGATAAGACAGGGTCAAAGTGAGCGTATCTGCTTTCTGTAACGATTGTTTTGATTGGTAGAGTCGAAAATAGAATTACCACGTGTGGAAAAGAGAATTACCACGTGTGAAACACCCAGTGAAATACCACGCGTGGAAATTATTTACCACGCGTCGTATTTCCGAATTCAATGATTGGGTGATAAATACGACGTGTGGTAAATAATTTCCACACGTGGTATTTCCAGTTCTATCATTGGTGGATATTTTCCACACGTGGTAAATAATTTCCACGTGTGGTATTTCTAAGTTAAGTAATTGGTCGATATATCCACACGTGGTAATTACAAGTCAAACCATTGGCTGGATTTTCCACGCGTGGAAACTCGAATTACCACGCGTGGAAAACCGGAGGTTATGACACTGGTGGCTTTCCATAACATTCTAACATGAAGTGAAATTCGTCACCAATCTTCTCTGTGTTGCGAAAAAAAAACAAGACAAAACAAGAAATATGAAATGAAAAATTAATATTTGGAAGGACTTGGTTAATATTTTCACCGCAGTATGGGGAAAATAGTCGTCTAGCATAATTGTTTGACACATGTAGATCGATTTGAATCTTGGAATTAACTGGGGCAATCCCGATTGACATTCCCAGACTAAAATTACGGACAATATAAATATAAATATGATTTCTTTCTCTTCTTCTTTCAAAAACTTTCTCGTGTAGAGATTGACAAGTGGGTGAATTTTCATGACCTTTCTCTAAGCCATTGGGTAGAAATCGCTAAAAGACTGACAAGGGGTAGCGAAAATTTGATTAATACATAGGATTGTCGAGTATAAATCCTCATTAAGGAATAAGAAAATTACCACCCCAACAGTGAATGTTTCAAACAAAAAGTGCTAGTATAGATATGCTTTGCACCAGTTACAAAAGTCTTAGAAGACAACAATTTTTACTTCTCAAATTTTCGGACAACACGTTCTCAATAGATATTTGGTTGAGACACACCATGACGCATTCCCACAAATACATGTTTGTCCAGGCCTACATATACGGCCGTAGTCTTGTTCACCGAAAAAAGCCTGTATACATGCAGATGTACTGAATTATTTGTTGTGACCGACCTCCTAAACATGCACTTGGTTGGTCCGTGCAATATGCGGTCTAGAAACGCACAATTGATTGGACAATCTAGCCCTCGGGCTAGATAATCTAGCCCTCGGACTAAATCATTTAGTCCGCGGGTTAAATCATTCAGTCCGAGGATTGAATCAATCACTCCGAGGGTTAAATATTTAAGCCTAAGGGCTAAATCGTTCAGTCCGAGAGCTAGATATATATAACCCGGGGTTTAGGAAATGTATCACAATTGGTCAATTTAGCCCTAAGTAAATCGAATTAGACCTAGGGTTAAATGCATTTAGTCCGAGGGCTAAATCATCTAGTCCGCGGGTTAAATCATCTAGTCTGCGGGTTAAGTCATTCCGTTCCGAGGGTTAAATCATGAGTCCGGGGATTGGATGTAATCAACCCGAGGGTTAAATTGTTTAGTCCGAGAACTAAATGAATGTAATCCGGGGTTTAGGAAATGTATTACAATTGGTCGATTTAGCCCTAGGATTAAACCGATTTAACCCGAGGATTAAATCGAATTAGTCCGAGTGCTATTTGTGAAATTTTGTCCACCAGCGCCAACCATAACCGGGTAGTAATATTAGAGGACCCCTGCGCCAATGAGTGCGGCTGTGCCATTTGGTAGTAATACGATCTTAGAACGGGTGCCTTGTGACTGTCGGAGATGAGAACGGTAGGTGGGACAAGTATGGTGTTCTATTTGGGCCAATTTGATCTCGCGCGTCGACTTGCAAAAGGGCGACGCGCGACGGAGAGGGCGACGTCGCCTTTCAAAACGCGACGTCGCCCTTTTCCGTCGCGCGTCGCCCTTTGCAATGTTAAAGAGATAGGCCAAAACATATGGTGTCTTATTTGGGCCAATTGCCCTATCTCCTAACATTGTAAAGGCGACGCGCGACGCGCGCGGATTCGCGTCGCGCGACGGACATTCGCGTCGCGCGTCGCCCTTTTAAAAGGGCGACGGACGACGGACGACGGACATTCGCGTCGCGCGTCGCCCTTCTAAAAAGGGCGACGCGCGACGCGCGACGGACATTCGCGTCGCGCGTCGCCCTTTTGGTTTACAAAAGTGCGCATGTCTGGGGGGAGCATGTATTACTATAATGTTCACAGCTGTGATTTTCGATTCTTGTAGCTCCTGACTGACCGGTGTTGGTAATTATGTTGGTGATAGCAAAAATGACAAGATATTTTGCATGCAATGAGACTATGTACAACATAATATATTTTTTCGCTGTCTGAAATGCTTTTTTTGCTGATCAATTTTCGAACACTGGTACCTGTATTCCACAAAATCCACACCCCTCAATCGAGAGGACAATTCGTTTGTCAATGTGTTACTATTTCGCCGGACTAATACGTCAATTAAATTCAAGTTTCCACTAATGAACAAAAGCGTATGTAAGTAACTATTATGCAGGATTAACAGTAACGACTGGAAAACAGAGGGGAAATAATTAATCGCTTGTGTAGTTCAATGGAACTGTGAGATCTTACATTCTGGAGACCTGTTAAAACGCGCCACGTTGCATTTTATCTCGAATCATACAACCCTTTTTAATAGTAAGGCTTTGTTTTCTGCCATTTCAGACAAGTGACTATATGCATGATATGCTGTCAAAGTAAAGGTGAGGTGTGGGGTCATTTAACTTTCGTTTTCGGCCGAAAAACAGTAACTTTCGTTTTCTGCCGAAAAACAGTAACTTTCGTTTTCGGCCGGAAAACATTAAGATCCCACATTTCCTTTGAGCTACACAAGCTGTTAATTAGTTTTTCTCTGTTTTCCAGTCGTTACTGTTACTCCTGCAAAACCGTTATTTACATAAGCTTTTGGTTGATTATTGGAAACTTGAATTTATTTTACGTATTAGCCCGACGAAATATGAACACATTGACACGCTAATAGATGCGTATTGTCCTCGCGATGGAGGGGTGTGGATTTTGTGGAACACAGGTACCAGTGTTCGAAAATTAATCAGCAATATAACATATCTGACAGCGAAACAATTAAAGTATGTGGTACATAGTCTCAATGTATGTTAAATATCTTGCCATTCTTGCTTTGTTGCAGTAAATTCTCAGCAAATTACCAACACCGGTCAGAAGCTACAAGGTTCGGAAATCGCAGATGTGAACATTTTTTTTCGTTCGAAATTAACACCCCAAATCACAATACAACGAAACAATACGAGACAGAACAAGACTATATGATACGATACAATACAATAAAATGCAAAATAATACCATACATTACAATACAATATATTACAATTCAACATATTACAACTCAATACATTACAAAACAATACAATTCTAAACAATAGCATACCATACAGTACGGTGAAATATACTATAATTCAACACATCAAAGTACAAACACAGATACACCTTTACATAAAAGGAGAAAGTTAACAAAGATTGTGAATTTTATATAATACGTTTGTACAACCTATAGTGGCAAACTTCAATTGATAATTTGATTGATGCTCCCCCAAGACATGCGCACTTTTGTAAACCAAAAGGGCGACGCGCGACGCGAATGTCCGTCGTCCGTCGTCCGTCGCCCTTTTAAAAGGGCGACGCGCGACGCGAATGTCCGTCGCGCGTCGCGCGTCGCCCTTTTGAAAGGACGACGCGCGACGCGAAAGGGCGACGTCGCGTTTTGAAAGGCGACGTCGCCCTCTCCGTCGCGCGTCGCGCGTCGCCTTTTACAATGTTAGGAGATAGGGCAATTGGCCCAAATAAGACACCATATGTTTTGGCCTATCTCTTTAACATTGCAAAAGGCGACGCGCGACGGAAAAGGGCGACGTCGCGTTTTGAAAGGCGACGTCGCCCTCTCCGTCGCGCGTCGCCCTTTTGCAAGTCGACGCGCGAGATCAAATTGGCCCAAATAGAACACCATAGTCAAGAGAGGAGAGCGTAACTATTTCATTTGATTTCTCAAGGTTTCCAAGTGTCTGGCTGCTCGATACTATTACAAGTATGTTGTTCATCGCACATATGAAGTTAGACATATATAGTTAATTCATATATAAACACGAACTCTATCTCTGATAAACAATATTTGTCTATCCTCCATATCAACGGAAGAAGCCTAAACAAACATTATTGAAGTCCTAGCGCTTATACAGAATATGAACTTCAACTTACGGCTTGATCCTTCCACTGAAGAGCCTTTATTTTCCTCTTATCAAGAAACACAAACACGGCTTCTATATGAAAGAAGAATTCACAAAGTTGATGAGGAACACGAATCTTTGATTGTTGAAGTAACTATTAATCACGAAACATATATAAATTGGAATTGTTCATCGACCACCCGGGAAAAACGTTACTAATTTCAACTCTAGCCTACTCTCCATTTTGAACACTCTGAAACCAGAAAAAAAAAAAAAATTGTCATAATGGGGGATTTTAACATTGATCTTTTCAAAACCGAGAACCATGGTCCTACAAGGGAGTTTTGGGGGGATTATAACATCCTTTTTTCCCTAAAATCAACAAACCCACCCGAGTTAAATCCCATTCTGCCACATTAATAGACAATATTTTCACTAATTTCCATGAAGATGACCTGGGCTCCGGAATCCTATACTCTCAGACATAACTGATCATTTCCCTATCTTTCACACAACTAGTCGTTCTCTACCCACAGCCAAACAATCAATAAGCTTTAATTGCGTAAAATAAGTCCCTTTCAAAAAACTCTTTTCACCGAAAAACTGAGAGGCATGGACTGGCAAGACAATACTAATCTCTACGACGCTATAACGCTATGGACATCTTTCTAGATCATTTCCACGTTATCTGCAACGAATGCTTTCCTATAATAACAAAACATACGAGTACTTATAAAGTTTCAATACCTAAACCCTGGATAACCCCATGTATCCTTCGCTCAATCCAGGAAAAAACAGATTATACAGGCTACATGTCTCCAACAAAGATTATGATACAACTCGTGAATACAAGCTATACAGAAACAAACTTAATCATACTATCAGATAAGCCAAGAACAATTACTATGAACAAAAATTCAATGACTCCTTCAACAATATTGAGGAAACATGGAAAATTATAGATCGTAATTATAGGACCGTAAGAAATGTAGCTCTCTCCAACGTGTATTCACCTCCAATGGTAATGCTATTACTGATCCTGACTACTTTTCTTCAGTTGCCTCCGATCTTGCCTCGAAATCCCAAACACCCAAGACGACTTTTCAACTGATCTTGAACAACACTATAATAATGAATTTATATTTAATCCGTGTACTCCGACTGATATTGTTGAAGTCATATCTGTACTAAACAATGGCTGGTTTTGACGATATTGGCATGTCTCTCATAAAACCAATATCGCGCCTAATATTCTCCCCCATTTCGCATATTGTTAACTTATCTTTTGAAAATAGAATTGTTTCCAATGCTCTTAAGACTGCACAAATCACTCCTGTTTTCAAGTCTGGAAGCATATCTACAGTAGAAAATTATCGACCAATTTCTGTTCTCCCTTGCCTGAGCAAAATCTTGTAGCATTCAGGATAACTATTTTTCTAGAAACTAACAACAACATTATCTGTCAAACCAATATGGATTCCGTGCTAACCATTCTACGTTCCATGTAGCTCTCCCCATTTATGGCAAACTTGCATCTGCCAAAGGATCGAAGCAGTTCAGCATCTCCACCTTCCTAGATC
Source organism: Hanleya hanleyi (assembly GCA_036873755.1). Classification (NCBI taxonomy): domain Eukaryota; kingdom Metazoa; phylum Mollusca; class Polyplacophora; order Lepidopleurida; family Hanleyidae; genus Hanleya; species Hanleya hanleyi. Next base: position 144,208 of record JAVTVY010037197.1, on the reverse strand, counting down.
TTTCGAAAGCGTTCGATACAGTTAATCATGAGATTCTCTTGTACAAACTCGACTACTATAGTTTCCGTGGAGTTGAAAACAACTGGTTTCGCAGCTATCTAACGACCAGGTCACAGTGCGTATCGGTCAACGGTATACTGTCTCCTCTCCAAGCGATAAACACTGGTGTGACGCAAGGTTCAATACTAGGCACCAATCTCTTCTTAATATACATACATCATATAAATAAAGCCACATCTGTCCTAGACATCACTCTCTTTGCTGACAATACTAGCGCCACTCTCTAATACTGATCCCGATAGACTAGCTGAGACAATGTCCCACGAACTTGAAAAGCTTCATAATTGGTTCTCCTGTAACAAACTTTCTTTAAATGTGAAGAAAACTAAATACATGTTCTGCAAACCAAACCGACATGCCAATACTACTACCCCCAAAATATCTATATTCGGCTCCGAAATTGAATCAGTTACCATCTTCAAATTTCTTGGTATCCATTTTAACGATAAACTAAACTGGCAAACTCATATAAATGAATTGGTGTAATCAATATTGTACGGCACTGCCTTAACAGGAAAACCTTGATCATAGTATATTATTCCCTGTTTGATTCGTATATATCTTATTGGAACATTGTATGGGGTAACATGTTCCCAACACACCTTAGGCCTCTAGTCGTGCTCCAAAAAAGACTTATTCGCTTAATAACTTCCAGTATCAAATACGCTCATACCAGTCCATTACTTGAGCAATTAAACATCCTAACGTTTCATTAAATCAATGACTACCTGGTTTTGCTATTCACCCACAATTTTTTCCACACACCATTCTCTCTACCGACCATATTTATAAACTATTTTACAAAAGTTCACTGCTACCCCACCCGACAATCCGGCATTAATCCCTACAGAATACGAGTGATTTCAAATTTATCATATAAAGCACCGCGTATGTGGAACTCATTGCCCGCTGACATAAAAGCCTCCGCATCCTATTCACTTTTCAAATCTCGCCCAAAGACCTACCTTGTTAAACGCTAACTCCAAACTAAACTATCTGTTGATGATAGCCATATTTATCTATCCAAGTATTGGAGGGTGTAACCACTACAATACACAACAAAAGCTGCTGACAGCTCTACTTAAGCCTTTAAAAAATTATTTTACAAGTTTATCTATTAGCTTGTATTGTATGTACACAATCTAAAGAACCTATTTTGATTTAGTGAAGAAACAAACCCTATTTGTACATAACTGTATTGTTCATCATCTGCTTCATCGAGCTCTCAGATTTGCTAAATCGACAGAATTTCATTATATGTACAGTACCGAGAGCTCGATCCTCTATTCACCATATATATATATTTTATATATACATATCGTAAATAATAACAGCAGAAACTGAACACATGCTTGTATCTGTTCTTACCCTGTTGTAACCAGTCGTTTACTTACTTAAAATATTATCTGTTTGTGATAGAACAAGCCCCCTGGGATTTTATTCTCGCCATTGTTACAGTCGTATTCGATATTATGTTAGTATATACATTGATGAAATGGTGAATTAACAATCAATCAATCAATCAATTCTATGCCCTAGAGGCAAGATTGATGATGCTCTGGTAAACCTTCCATTGCCAAGAAGAATTATCTCACAATTTTGGTACTAGTACTTATTTACACACTCCACGTCAACTGTAATTTTTTTTCTGTCCAACTGACACTTCGTGTACATGCACTTTTGTTTTATGTATATTAATCGACAAGCACCAATCGGTAACAAACATCCAAATCATCTTTGTCAAAAAAACCCCATACAGATGTATACATACCCATGTCTGCACACTGTGTAGAATAAAATACACATATCCAAACTCAGCATGTGACCGCAAGTGCACACGTGTATATATTCGCATAGATTGTTCGCAAATTTGCATCTGGTCTGAAGGTTGTGCAAACGTATATTTACACATATGTATTTGGTACTGTATGCAAATCTGGTCATGTGAACGCATAGCAAATATGCATACCATGTATTTGGAGTAAAAGAGAGATAATATTGTTCAATCTCTTTTTGAAAAAAAAGTTCAGCAGAACAGTTATGCCTCATATCCTGATAAATTATTACCGGCAAACAAACTTTGATCGTACTTCTGTTTGAGACATGGCAAAATTGTACCTGTATTGGCAGTATTGTGACTGTAATATCAATAGTCTTCAACAGACTTACAAGAGTAAGCCACTTGTGAAATTTGGTGAAGGTAACTTGAATAATTGTGCATAAATTGCTTATTTCCATTTGATGCATGCATGGTGACCTCGACTTTTGGCCTTTGAAATGATAGGTTCCATTATGGCCTGCGTCTTGTTTTACTTATCTTGTTATACCCATGTGAACGTGTGCATGTGTGCCCACGGTTTCTAAATCGGATCGCAGGTCATTAATAATCACATGGAAGATGACCCAGAGCATTTCCCTGATGTACACCTTTAGAAACGCGGAAACGTTCACTTCCTGTATGTTTCAGTCTTAATTTCGGACTGGCTATGATAATAGGGACGAAACATAACTATTGGATCACGTCATGTTTGTTACATTGCTATACGCTCTCATCAGCGCGATTTATACCACAGGAAACACAAAATCAAGTACCAGAATCCGAAAAAAAACCCTGCCTGACATTCAGTCCGTATCTTAATCTCTGCGTTACATTCATTCGGTGTCTGTCAGATTTGTCTGACCACTTCTTTATTCAGATGTACAGCTCTAAGATAAAAAGTACAGATGCGATTCCATTCCAAGGTTCCTTATATGATACTGAAAATAAACAGTTCAAAACAACATCAGGCAGATTGAATTTTCGCATTTGGATATTTAATATATATGTATATACGGAAGATAGTTTTTACCCCTCGGCCATTTTGGCCTCGGGGCATTGTCGTCGCCATGTACGTCCGTCCGTCTGTCCGTACGTCCGTACGTCCGTCCGTCCGTTACCGCATTTTAGGCAAAACCGCTTGAGACACAACACAACCTATCGAAAGTGGCTCCCCTCGGCCCATATTCTACAGAGTTCTGCCCCTTTACAGATATATTAATTTCTATTTCTGTCTTATATGCCTGAATGTAACCAGCTATATCTGCAGAACTGTGTTTGGTATAGCTACTATATTTTGGAAACTTATTTATATTGTTGTATTATACAAGCCAACAAAGGATTACTCGACTCGGCTTATGGAGTTATGCCCTTTTCTGATGTAATAATCTCCGATTTTGTTATTTGTAGCTGAATGTACAAGTTATTTCTGCAGATCCGTGTTAGGTACAGCTTATTCGTCTCGGTTCTTATTTCACAGAGTGCTAAGTCAGACGCCTAGCGAAAGTGGCTCCCCTCGGCCCATATTTTACAGAGTTATGCCCCTTTACAGATCTATTAATTTTCCATTCTGTCCTATATACCTGAATGTAACCAACTATATCTGCAGAATTGTGTTTGGTATAGCTACTATATTTTGGAAACTTATTTATATTGCTATATTCTACAAGCCAACAAAGGAATACTCGCCTCGGCTTTTGGAGTTATACCCCTTTCGGATGTAATAATCTTCGATTTTGTTATCTGTAGCTGAATGTACATGCTATATCTGTAGATCTGTGTTCGGTACAGCTTATTTGTCTCGGTTCTTATTTTACAGAGTGCTAAGTCAGACGCCTATCGAAAGTGGCTCCCCTCGACCCATATTTTACAGAGTTATGCCCCTTTACAGATATATAATTTTTCTATTTCTGTCCTATATGCCTGAATGTAACTAAGTACCAGTATATCTTGTTCATCCCACATAGAACTATCACTTCCCCAATTCACACTACACATGAGTCTTAATCACTTGGGGAAAGCCAAGGGATTTTGATTAGATCAATCTCATGTTATATTTGACCTGCACACGCAAATGAGAACGGGGAAGTGTTTCGCAATTATTATAAATTGAGAGGGAAACCAAATCGGATCATACATGATTATATTCTGTAGAGACAGTTGGAGATGAAGTTGAGGTGAAGACAGGCGACTTTGGGAATACATAGCTCCTCATACACAGGAATCTCCTCTTCATTTAGAGCAGGTATAGTTCTGCCTTTTGAATCCATCTCATATTCATCTAGACAAATCCCTCACTTCATTTGACGATATCGAGTAGTGGTATGGTCTTCATAATTTGCTTTTTTAACGTATTCTCTGAAAAGTGTATTAGTTTGTATTGTGATGTTTTGCGTTTAGTCCTTGTGATAAAATTGAGCAATAAATATGATTGTGATTCGTATTCTCTGAAGAGAAATGTTGATTAGTACGATATCATACAGAATCATTTTGGACAAAATAAATTAGTTTAAAGAGGACCCACGTTAGACAAATTTGATTGAATGGACAAGAGCAAGAACAAATCTGCAAATTTCCCAGGGCTCCTTAAAGCCGCCATTCTGGATTTACCTTGGATCCCTTGTAGCCGGATTATGCAAATTGACTAGTATTACAAATTACCTAATATAACAGGGTAGGCTATAGAAACACGAAGTTATTGTCTTTTCCGTTCAGGCTAGAAGCGACTCAAATATTCTGCCCCGCCCCAATAAGTAAGGTTATCCGTCAGGTTTGTGTTGTTTTATTTTGTCATACAAGGCATACATTAAACATTTGCTCCACGAGCATTTAAATACAAATAAGATAAAACATATTTTAGTCCATTTCAATTCTGACAACGACTACAGGCATTATCGAAGTATTTTAAACTCTGATTACAGCCATTACAGCCATCTTGGACTATGACGTCAAACGGGATCACTCACGGGATACGTTTAACTGCTTTTCAGCCCAATCCAATAATGCAAATAAAACGAAAACAAGCAATATCTGAGAATTCGCTATCTTGAAGGCGGTCTTCCTGGATTATGATGTCACACGGTCAAACCGATACTCGCTAGCTGGTTTTGATAACCCGTATCCGTAATATTCCTTCAATTGTGCCCGGTGGCATTTTTCTATCACATTTTGTATGTACATGATGTATTCGGGGGAAGTTTACCGGACTATGATAGTGGACCTTATAATGCGAACATTGTCTTAGGTGAGCATGGTCCCCCATATTACATGTCGTCTCTTCTCAAGAAGACAAATGGACATGCATGTACTCTTGGGGCTTGTGATGATAAGCCAAAGTTTGAGGGCCATCACGTAAAATAAGCTTCTTTTTCTTGCATTACTTTCAGGCAAACCAACAAAGAGAGGTAAGACGCCCTAAGACAGCATTGCAACAAGATGACGATTTTTTGGTGGTACCTGCTAGTTCTTCAGTTTGCTACGTCGTATATCGCTCGTGCTGTCTCAGGTGTAGAGTTGGGAAGGTTTCTGACCCAGGAGGCCAACTCGTCCTGTAGCTTGGAAATGGAGTATGAATCTGTAAAGAGATTTCTAAGAGTGGCAGACAAACGCTTCCTCTGGATACATATGAATATTACAGCTTACAATGTGACAACTTCTGACAAAGGAAGTCCGCTATTGGATCCCAGTGTGGTGACGTGGGCCGGAGATCATACCACTTATACGCTGCTTCAGTATCCCTATGACTTTGAGTTGTTGTCTCTGGGAATCCTCAGTTCGGTTGTAGATTATATAGAAGTGAACCTGAACGCCAGCACACCTGACTGTACCGTAGAACTTGGTGGAAACTCGGGTCTCGACCAAATTTATCAGGCTTTCCATCTTGCGGCTCAGAGAACTCAACACCCAGAAGAAGGAGTATTGTGTTTTCCGATAGGACTCGATATTAGTCAAACGGATCAATTCTTTGGAATAATGAGAGGCTCTACTGGATACAACTGTTGCGATACCGAACCAAAACCTGAACAGCCACGCTGTCGTGAGATTGAACAGACTTGGCTCTTGTCTATTGCCATGGTACTCGCTATTATCGTCTTCTGTCTCTTCCCGTTGTATATCAAATACATAACTGTGGGTAAGTCACCCCTAAATCTGCAGCAACCAAAACTAAAAAAATCTGGCTATGAGAGATTCGGTGATAATTTCCTGGATGGCGAGGACATCGTGTTGGGGTGGGAGGATACCGAAACTGGCGAGTGGATGGAACTGAACGGTAATCACGGCATAGATCTGTTGTCACTCATTAAATCCATTCTCTGTTTCAACATTTCCTCCAAGGTAGCATCAAGATTCCGACGTATCCTCTTTGTTCTTCTTTCCCCATCCATCCTGTACATCCACACAGCCCTAGAGTACCATTACCACAGAGACATTCTTCAAGCGTTCCTGGACAAAGGTGTCCCCATAAGTTACCTAGCCATACCATTTGGGTACGAGCAAAGCCGCCGGAACTGGGGATACGTTATGGGGGGACCGTACATTCTCTTCCTTCTCTACATCAGTTCAGCATGCTTCCTCGTCTGTATACCCGACAGTCTTGGGAAGGCGTACTGTGCCAAGGCTGTTTCAAAAAGACGCCGGTGCACATTTCTTGCGCTTAACATCGACTTTCTCGAAAAATACGGACTACAGGACAGGAAAAGTCGGATTGTAGGTAAAAGAGGATTCAGCAAACTGCATGCCATCATGATGGCCCAGTTCTATATGTTACTCAACTGTAAATTCTGGGCTCTGTTATTTTACACGTGGTTCGCACGTGGTCGCTTTGTGGTGAAGCTACTGTTTCCTCGTTCTAAACATTCGCTTGTATGTTTCGTAGTTGTCGGTTTATTATTACCGTTAGCTTTACTTGGGCTGGTCTCTATGATGGTGTTGGAAGGAATTCTGGTTTTTGTATATTACGGCTCACCAGTTGTATTTTTAGCAAAGACGGGGCTTCACAGCCTCCTTCATCTGTATGTCTGGAGAGTTCCCATGCATTCCAGACCATCAACAAATATACGTGGACAATGTATGTCTGGGATATTCGCCATCACGGTGGCGATATTTCTGCTTTGTACCTATTGTATCGCTTGCTTTTTCTTTGCATATATATTTATCCATTCATTTAACATGATATTCGAGGCGATCGCACTAACGCTGATTGGTATCGTACTCAACCCACGCCGTGCGGTGGTATACGTTATAGTCGGCTCGATAATATTGTTATACTTGACCGAATCGGTGCTTGGTTTCTCCCGGGCCTACTCTGACCTCTCTAGACAAACGATTTTGTACGTGGAGAAAATCAACAAAAAGAACAATGGTGTCAAGATGAAAGATAGAGTTTCGCATGTAGATGACATCCTGCCCATTGAAGGAAGGCGTTATTCTAGAATACTTAGATATAGGCACTTTATACCAATGATACCTAGGAGGCTGTTTTTGTTCATCTCTGAGCGCCATCTGCCCATACGACGAGAAGTGTTTTGTTCAGTGATGAAAGTTATCTGTATTGGGTGTTTTCTCGAACTTGGTGCTAAAGTTATTAGGGAATTTGGTAAAACGTCCAATCTATCTGTTGGGACAGAAGCCGTCGCTGCCTTGTTTACCGGACTACTTCCTAAATTGGCCCAGTTCGTCAGAAAAAGTTTGGTTATAAGTAGGGATAGGGACAATCTTGAAAGGTTGCTTCCTCTCACCATTGACGAGTTCATAAAACAAGAAATGCTGTTTCGACAACAGACTAAAAAAGAGAATAATGCTGCATTTGAAGGATTTTCTCAAAGCCATTATGGCCAGTAATTTTTGAAAAAGTAAGGGGACTATTAAACTCATAGTCACTTCAAAAATACTTTCTCGTTTAATATAATTTCAACTGAAATTTCGTTCTTCAATTTTAAAAATTTGTGTAGAATTTAGCTTTGAAATAATTAATATGAAGGAGATTTATCAAAGTTGAAAGCTATGACTTCGTGATTCTTACATGACGTTTTGGCCCCATCTCCAGTTTTCTAGGCTGGAGAAATGAACAGTTTTTCAAATAAACTCCGTGCGAACACCGAAATGAGAAATCAAGAATTTAATTGTTGCATCGTTTTGTAGAGCGCTTGATTGGAGATGTTCAGATTTTTTTCTCATTAAGATATATGTATATAATTGAATTCTATTATGAAGTAATAAAACTGACAGTTGTTTTTGATCTTTGTTTAGAGCGCTTGATTGGAGATGTTCAGATTTAAAATTCGATTACATGAAATTGGAGTTTTAATTTTTCATCAGGATATATGTATATACTTTAATTCTAATATGAAATAATAAAACTGATAGTTGTCTCTCGACCGAGCTAGTGTGTGTATCCTTAACAGACATATTATAACATTCATATCATCGTCGCTGCATATGATGATGGCAGCCCTATCAGCAATCTCCGGTTTTACCAATTAAAGGTAATGTCCTTCGTCAATGTGCCACACTTACGCCCCTCGGTGCTTTTGTTGGATACTTCGATTTGATTATTACGGTAGCATGAGTGTCTGGTAAACTTCGACGGCGTAATACTGTTTGGGTAAACAGTTCGACCAGCACGTTTCCAAGGCAAGACTGGGTTGTCCAAGAAGCTCTACTAAATACATTTGCGTCCGTTTGGACTTCCCGCCATCTGTGGCAAGGCGTTGAGTCTGGAGAGGATGTTCGACCAAAGACTTGGAATACTTCAGTCGGTTCTCTAGCTGTCCCCTAGATATTACTGGAGTCGAATCTCTAAAAATATATGATTGGTTCTGAGTAGTATATAGCTGTGATTTCGAGGCTTTGGCTCGTCACTGCGCATGCGCGAGAAACCGAAAGTGGAGGTTTTGTGAAGGTGTGCGCAGGAGTGTTGGGTGAATGGGGCGTGACCTTGGAGGCATGTATTCCTCCGCGGTGATGCGGTGATGCGGTCTGCCTCCGCGGTCCGAAAGTAGTCCCGAAACCGTGGGTTTTCGTGAGACGGTTCGGCAATCTGTAGGGAGCGCTAGTGGACCGATGGGGTCGAGTGAGGTATCAATGTGAAGCAGTCGTGAGGGAGTATCCAATGGGCTGGGTGTGACGTGGAACTGACGTGATTCTGCGCATGCGCAGTAGAGAAAGGGTATGGAAATAGACGTTTTGGGATCTAGGGGAGCCCCTAATGAGCCGATTGGGTCGAGTGAGGTATCAATGGGAAGCAGTCGGCAGGAAGCATCCACCTGGGCTAGTGTATCGTTCGTTGTCCACATTCTGCGCATGCGCAGACAGGGAATTGTAGGAGAAGGGTATGGAAATAGACGTTTTGGGGTCTAGGTGGGCCACTAGTGGGCCGATTGGATCGGGTGAGGTATCAATGTGAAGCATTCGTGAAGGAGCATCCACATGGACTAGTGTGTCGTTCGTGTTCAACATTCTGCGCATGCGCAGACAGGGAATTGTGGGAAAAGGGTATGGAAATAGACGTTTTGGGATCTAGGTGAGCCCCTAATGATCCTATGGTGTCGAATGAGTTCTTATTTTGAAGATCTCGTGAGGGAGCATCCGCCTGGACTAGTGTGTCGTTCGTGTTCAACATTCTGAGCATGCGCAGACAGGGAATTCTGGGAAAAGGGTATGGAAATAGACGTATTGGGGTCTAGGTAGGCCCCTAATGGTCTGATGGGGTCGAGTGAGGTATCAGTGTGAAGCATTCGTGAAGGAGCATCCGACTGGATGGATTTGACGTAAAACTGACGTCATTCTGCGCATGCGCAGTATACCAAGTATATGGAAATAGACATTTTGGCGCCGACATGGGTCGCTATTGGTCCGATGGAGTCGTATGAGGTCTTATTTTGAAGCTCTCGTGAAGCAGCATGCGACTGGACTAATGTATCATCTGTGTTCAACAATCTGCGCATGCGCAGTCTGGTCGTAGTATAGAAAGCAGGCATTTTGGGGATGCGTGGGAGTGTGTTTGGGGTACTACACCCCATATGGGTCCATGGTTGTGGTTTGGTGGTGTGGATTCTGTGCAAGTGTGTGTGACGTCACTTTGGGTTTCACTAAAACTACCTCCGAACACAGAAGAGTTCCAATTTTTCCTTAGACGTATGGTCCGGATTTTCAACATCCAAGTTTTCCCCGGACCGGCCCGGCCGCAGCGCGCGCGGATTATCTGGGCGAGCGCGAGCGCGCGGGTTATCCGGCCGCACGCGCGGGTTAAAGGGAAGTTTCGGAAGTGTGCAAGGACACTATATCACATCTGGGTATATATTTCATCCAAGTATAGCGGAAAGCGGTTGTCGTGAATAACAACAAGTTCAGATACGATCGCTACAATGTTGCGGCATCGATATACAGAGCTTGAACACAAAAAGGGGATTGTAAATTAACCTGGGAAGGATGGGCAGTTCCATTTGGACCAATCAGCGGTCGAGAAAAAGCGCCAATGAGCGATCGATAAAAGAACCAATGGACGGGTACTAGAATTTCGCTCACGTCTGCGCCTACATCCAGGTACTAGGATGCTTTCGCCTACGTCGGCGCCTACATCCGGGTTCTTGTACATGCGGGTAATGTTTTCTGGACATTGATTGGTTGCATTTGGCCCCATCCTAGGCCACTGATTGGCTACTTTCTCCACGGTGTTCAAAGCCAGTGTGACCGAATCCCCACATGTCTGTTATAGCCTTCATGCATTATGCTCATATAGAAAACACACAAGACAGGGTTTTTTTTTGGTGAGATCTCATTTTGTTTTTTATTCAATAATAACTAACAACAACAACGTGAGAACAACCACGTGAAAACTGAAGCCCAGAACAGGGGGATTGTACATTGAAATCGATAGAACTTAAGCCCAGAACAGAGGGCTTGTACATTGAAAGAACTTAAGCCCAGAACAGGGGGTTTTTCGTGAAAGAACTTAAGCCCAGAACGGTCCTCGGCCTTGGAGTACTCGTCAAACATCTGTACGATGGTAGATAAGGTTCTCCCCCGGCATCGATGGTACAGGTAAAACAAGCAATAATGTCCGCACACGCTACTGGTCAGGCTTTGCAACGTTTCACTGTTCCAACACCACGTCTCTGTGCCTTGATCCATGAAGTCTGTTAAATCGAGATGGAGGGGTGGCAGGCCGTACGGGTCAAAGTATTCGCCCTGCTGTTCTGTCAAGTACACGTCCACCCAATGTTCACCGGGCCGATTCATCGGGTCCGTGTTGAAAACGTAAGCAGCAGGATACACGCGGTCTAATGGGAACACATATCGGGCGAACACCCCTTGAAAGACCATACGTGTCCCTGTGTCATTCTCCAGCACTGTGGTTATCTGGTCTGTATCCATGTTAGGTGGCAAAGTCACACAGGACGTTGCGCGCCTTGTCCACTTGAATGATGTTGTCAAACTCGGCGTAGCAGATCACATTGACGGTGGTCCCGAGGGCTCGTGCAAACCATAAATTGCCTTGGCCAGGGCCAACTGATGGTCGTTCTCTAAGGTGGGGGTCAGATCGAAACAGAACAACGTGTATCCGTTCGCGTAGTCCTCACGACTGATCATATTCCCTTCGTCCTGGTTGATTTGACCGGTGGCTGTAAACAGGCTCTGATAGGCTCGAATAAAATTCCTGCCCCCAAAGTTTGGTGTTAAGGCCGTGGCTGGGACCTGTTGTCCGTCCACATGCAGGGCCACAAAATGATGCCGAAATGTTGAAATTCAAACGGGTTCTCTGGGTAGGCTCCGCTGAAACTAGTATTTTCCATATAGGGCTGGCGGTTGGATGATTTACTCTGATGGTTGGAATACCGCATTGAATTCAACCAATTTTCAGTACTAGAATCTGCGCTATATAAAGAGAGTGTAATCCCAAAATGACGAAAATTCTGTTATACGATCACTTTCTAAACGAAAAAAATATAACTTCATGGATCCATATTATAATATCAAAGACCTTCCCGCGCAAATTGTGCATTTCAGTATTGTCAAACGCCAATCAATGGCAAATTGAAAAGGCAGGTGGACCCAAGGGATCCGCAGAAATGGCGCAAAATTGGCAATCTGCAAGGCGGTAAACAGAAAGCAGTTGTTCAGCCCCTTCGTGGCTCGGATGGTTCCTTTCGCTTCGATGATGAGAAAATTTCTGACATCCTGATGTTAACCGGACTGCTGACAACTCAGAATTCGATGATGACTGGCTCGAACACGTTAGATCTGGGGTCAAGGATTTCAGACAGACTGGGATGGCTGCCCTACTCTGTTCTTCCACAGAAACCAGCACCCGAGATCCAAAACCAAGGTATCAGACATGACGAAGTCAGACAAGCCCTTCCTAGGCTGAACACATCTTCACCCAGACCTGATCGTGTTCTTCCAGTGATGTCAAAACATTCTGGATCAAATCCTGTCCCTGCCTTCTCCATTGTTTCCTTGTCCTGTTGGCTCCAGGGCACGGAGAAAAAGGAGAACCGTATTCATATTCCGAAACCCGACAAGGCAGACTATTGTCATCCAAACTCCTACCGAGGTATTAGCTTAGCCAGTATTACAGGTAAATTATTTAAACGTATCGCTGACCGCAGACTGAGATTATGGCTACAGGAGCACGGACTTTTCGACAGTTTCCAGTATGCCTACCAGAAAGACCAGAATCTAGTTCAAGCCCTGCTTTTCTTCGCCCCTGAGGTCTCAAAAGCTCTGAAAAAGAAGGAAACAGTTCTGGCTGCCTATGTAGATCTAGAGGGTGCCTTTGATGCAACTTGGCGAGACGGTATACTCTACAAGTTCTATGGGACAGGCCTCTGATGTAGTCTCATATTTAACAAACAGACAAATCTGAAATAAAGTAATGACTTCCTGTCCCTTTGGATCACATCGCTTGTGTAATATTTAGTTGACGATTGATGACAAAAGAACACATAGCACGTTACGTATCCATTCGAGCTTTCTCGGGTTCTTCATTCCCCATAATGCAAATCTGTATACTCCGTACCTCCGTACCAGGTCCTGTAGGCAAATTAGGGCTGTACGATTATCACTGGAACTGTCAGTTTAAAATAACAGTAAACGCAACCTTCGTGGGATCTCGGTATATTTCGACGAAGGTCGAGCTCAATACAGAGAAAAGCCGCTGGGGGAAAACTGTGTGATGTCCCGGAGGGAAACTACATGGGGGCGCCTCTCAAGTCAAAACAACGTCGGATACGAAACATGTGAATTCAACACGCAGAAAGGATCATATATACAACACATTACGTGGTGCCTGATCCGCTCAAATATGGGCATATTCGGAAGGGTCACGAATGCGCTCCGAAATGTTTCCGAATCAGCCGGTTCCTGTTCGTTATGGCTTATACGATATCCGTCAGGGCACGGATTTGATAGACTAACCATGACTAGGGATGATGGGGATATCCAGCGGCAGATATCCCTGGAAGGACATGGACTCCATATTGTATCATTGCGGTGCCAACCAACGATGATAGCACTGGACTATGTAACTTAAACATGCGAAACGTTCAATGTTCAAAACTGTGATAATTTGTGAGTTGATATGTTCATAGCTTATAACCGGTGCGTCTGAACCCAGGCCCGACCCGACCCGACCCGACCCGACCCAACCCGGTCCGGCCCGCCTCGTACCACCCCAATGAAAAGAGTGGGAAACAATTGTGACTGAGTGCCTTGGAATGGGTCAAAAATGGGTCGGTTGAAATTCTAAAAATAATTCAGGGGAGTACCTCGTCCTCCCGTCCACATCTTCAGAAGTTCCATGTATTGATCTTTCACATGGTCTGTTGGATAAAAGTGTTTAACACAACAAGCCATAGTAAGTCCACGGCAGAGCATATTAATCGCGCATATATCAATGTTATTATGTGTGAATGACCATGGCCATGGCCAGGTTGTCACACAATTCTTCCAGCCAATAGTTCCAGTCGAGAGGGTGACGTAAATTATGCGGGCCTTGCTTTGGGGTTGGCGTATAGATGTGTCTGATAGTCGATTTCGTCTCCTATGTGAGTAGTAGGGCCCCCGGTTTGTATCACACAAACGTTAACTTTATTATGCCAACTGTCAAGTTAATCTAACAAAATCACTCGCTGTAGAATAACAAGTTTGTATATTGTTTGAGAGTGTACCTGGATTCCTTCTTCCCGTTATCACGATGCCTGGGTCATCAGGAAATCTAAGAAAACACTAAAATACTTTTCAACAGTAGATGGTTGGTGTGTACGAGATCCGTCTATCGTTTTAAATAGAACAAGCATATCTAACCTTTATGGTGGCTGATAGCTGCCATCGCATTCGCGCCCTCGCGACCTGTAAATTTGCAAAAATTGTAGGGGCGCGAATGGCTCAATACTGCCATGTTCGCGCATTCGCGGGGTCGCGATTGCGAGAATGCGCGAACACGCGAACGAGCACCGTTCGCGCGCGACTGGTGCTCGTTAACGCGCGAATGGTAAGGTTAGCGTGTCGCGCGATCGCGCCCTTAAAAAGGGCGAGATCGCGCGACACGCGAACGAGCGCCATTCGCGCGCGAACGAGCGCCATTCGCGCGCGAACGAGCACCATTCGCGCGTTCGCGTGTCGCGCGATCGCGCCCTCTTTGAAGGCGCGATTGCGCGAACACGAGAAGACGCGAATGGTGCTCGTTCGCGTGTTCGCGCGATCTCGCAATCGCGACCCCGCCAATGCGCGAACGGTACCGTTCGCGTGTTCGCGTGTCGCGCGATCGCGGGGTCGAGATTGCGAGATCCCGCGAACACGCGAACGAGCACCATTCGCGCGTTCGCGCCTTCCGGTTCAGTGTTTGCGCATGTGCGGAAATTATGCCCAGGGACCATCTCAAACAGACTATGTGTATTGAATCTTGGAACTACAAAATTAGATTATTGTGTTACGTTAACGTTATTAGCCTATTTCAGCTCACAATAATCAAATATGTGCGCGACAGATGCTAGGTCCGTGTAACCTTGCACAATTCAATTTTCGTTTTTCGTTTTTGGTTTCTCAAAATCAAAAATTGAAATTTGACCGTCAATTTTCAATTTTTGATTCTGGGATTGCAAAAACAAAAAACGAAAATTGATATTTGGCAGTCAATTTTCAATTTTTGTTTTTCGTTTTGCTTCACGCAAAAATGAAAATCAAATATTGAAAATTACCTCGACTTGTCCGTTTTTCGTTTTTTGATTTTAACTTTGACGTATCAATGTGAAGTTCGCACGTGGACGGGTTATGATGTCACTTCCGGTACGCCGAGTAGAATAGAAAACGCAAATCGTGTCGTATAAGAGATGTGGATCGTGAGAGGCATGTGGCCCACCAGGCCATCCTCGGAAGCCAGTGTATTGATCGATTTGTTAGGGTATCTATACATTGCCATGGTTAGTTGCCCACGGTAGTTCTGTATAAAAAAAATCAAGGGGTATTCTCTAAATCAAACCAATTATTGAACAGTCTCAGCTAGCTCATTACGACAATCCACTAACTGCACTTTGATGTCAGGCTGAAATCGGCATAGTGAGTCAAAGCAAAAACCGTCGACTTGGGATACCGACATGCTAATTCAAAATAACCTCTGGGGATGAAATGTTCGAGATTGAGGCAACGACCCAAGAACTCACTCGAATCACCAAAAATGTCCAGGTAAACCCTGTGCGAGGATTCTCGATTTACCTGGACTTGTGAAGATGCACCAGACAGGTCTGGATAGGTAGCATCCCGCTGTTCTCATTGGCTATTGACATTGAGGACTGAGCCAATCAGGACGCAGTCTTAGATTTTCTCATTTCTAAAAATAGATGTTTAGAGAGCTACAAAAGCGAACAGCATTCATGCACACAACCGCTATTTGTTATTGATTTGAAATATAGTATTTATACAGATACCAACAAAGATGTAATATCAATAAGAGTAAGCATCGCGGTGATGGGCCGCGAAATCCGCATAGGGCAAGAAACCACCATTTCAAACAAGCACACAATCGCCACGTTTAATGCCAGACGTCTGAATGCTTCAGGTCCAATCTCCATTCTCTATTTTTGGAACCTGGATCGTTGGAGCGTTCAGATGTCCGTCAACGTTCAGCGTCAAAAACGCTTCAACGCTTTAAGTGCGGGTGTCAAACGCTTCAATGCATCGACGCGGGAAGTTCCTTTGGGGGTTATGATTAGGGTACCCACGTATTTATTATACCACCCTACTTTAATGAAACTACCGTGTGTATCACCCCGGTTGTTCTTCATATAATGCATCACACCTGCTGCACGAATGCCTACTCGCTTCTGCACATGGGCAGTTGGCCCATTATAATCTAGGTCGAATGCCTGGCTCCAGGGATCTATAGTGTAATGAACCTCTCAAATCTTTCCCCCTACTGGTTTTCCATATTATGCTCCACACTTGCTTAAACAATCCGATTTGCGCTTTCCATACTACTCCGCGGACCGAAAGTGACATCATAAACATTGCGCGTGTGCAGTTAACATTGACGCGTCAAAGTTAAAATAAAAAGAACGAAAAACGGACAAGTCGAGGCAATTTTCAATATTTGATTTTCATTTTTGCGCGAGATAAAACGAAAAAGGAAATTCGAAAATTGAAAGTCAAATTTCAATTTTTGATTTTGAGAAACCGAAAACGAAAAACGAAAATTGAAAATTGACGGTCAAATTTCAATTTTTGATTTTGAAAAACCAAAAGCAAAAAAACGAAAATTGAATTGTGCAAGGTTCCGATGACCGAAATACGGACTACGTCGCCGGCAATGCGGATTTTGATTTTCTTAGAGAAATAAAGTCAAACAATGTGTATAAAACTACAATTTCATATATATGATAGGCAAAACAGTAAGCAAAACTACATGTTTGATTATTGATCAGAATATAGGCTATCAATCTAATCCCAATGTAATAAAACAACAAATTCAATTGTTCTGTTTTGAGATGGTCCCTGAACATGCGCAAACACTTTTTGAACCGGAAGGCGCGATTGCGCGAACACGCGAACGGTA
Organism: Hanleya hanleyi; assembly: GCA_036873755.1. NCBI lineage: Eukaryota > Metazoa > Mollusca > Polyplacophora > Lepidopleurida > Hanleyidae > Hanleya > Hanleya hanleyi. Next base: position 127,283 of record JAVTVY010037197.1, on the reverse strand, counting down.
CCAATCGCGCGCGACTGGTGCTCGTTCGCGTTTTCGCGTGTTCTCGCAATCGCGACCCCGCGAATGCGCGAACGGTACCGTTCGCGTGTTCGCGTGTTCGCGCAATCGCGCCCTCTTGAAGGGCGCGATCGCGCGACACGCGAACACGCGAACGGTACCGTTCGCGCGTTCGCGGGGTCGCGATTGCGAGATCACGCGAACACGCGAACGAGCACCAGTCGCGCGCGAACGGTGCTCGTTCGCGTGTTCGCGCATTCTCGCAATCGCGACCCCGCGAATGCGCGAACATGGCAGTATTGAGCCACTCGCGCTCCTACAATTTTTGCAAATTTACAGGTCGCGAGGGCGCGAATGCGATGGCAGCTACCAGCCACCATAAACCTTAGCTAAACTGAACAAAGACGAACTGTGCGCGCAACAATTTACTGATGTCTTGATAACACAAAATCCGATAACTCGATACTCAAAAATCAGCTGAATATTGCGATTGATCAACTCTTTGACTGGTGTTGCTCGTCGTCTGGCTGATTCCCTTATGATGATCAATTTGCCGTGTTACTTTATTTTCGTAGTTTTTACTGCAATCTGGCATAGAGAATAAAAAAGGCACAAAGACAGGAAAGTCTCCAGATTGTATAAATATTGCCAAATGCTACAACTATCATGTTATTCGACGCCCACAGAATTATATTATTGATATGATGATATGATTATTAACACTGATATTAACACCCGGTTAACGAACGTACAGTCAATACCACGCAGATCTCAGAATCTTTTGTGTGTAAATGTTTCAGGCTAAGTCAATGTTTGTGCCTGGTGTCATAGAACTCACCGTATCACCGAGCTTGGTAATAGCATCAGATTCTGTTTGGATTTTCGTTTCTGATACAAACAACTGGAGGATGTGACATATCCACTGATGACGTCATCAGAAAAATTTCTTCTACCAAAGGATTTGAAGTACTTGACGGTTGTGGACATGAACTCTAAGTGTAATCAAATTGAGTTACATCCCGAAAGCAGATCATTCTCTAGCTTTGGAACCAGTTCGATCGGGTGTGTTGACAGTTTTATCGGGTGTATGTGGAGGTTAAAACCTGACTTTATAATGCCTTATATATGGTTCTGTCAAGACGGAATATAAAAGGATGATCTACCCTGATGATCTCTCTCTGTACAGCAAGATAGCTGATGGTCATTCAACCCTACCAGGCCACGGGGTCATTGTGACCCATTATGCACCGTCCCTCCCTCGAGCGTTTCTTCAGAGCGACAAAACATTGAAAGCTGACACCCCATGACTTCGTGGTTCATCATATTGGGGTCATTTTGAGCTAATTTGCATAACCTCCGAGCAGAGGATCATGGGTAAATTCAAGAAGGCGGCCACGTGGGGTACCAGAAAAGTGATGTCTTGGTTTTTTTCCTTCAAAATTTCTGCTCTTCCCGCCAGGAAAAGTTAAGAAAAGCTATTTTATTTCACTTCAGATGAATATTTGCTAATTTATCATGCAGCTTTTGTGGAGAAATTACATAAATAAAAGAAATGACAAATCTGACCGAAAAATCCACCAAAAAAAGTTTTTTGTTCACGCTTTGTAACTAATTTCTGCGCCTTTCTAAGTCGTCATATTGTTGTCTTGTCGATACACTATTAAAACGCTAATCTAAAGTGTTGAAGGAGGGAAAGCATTTAAAAAGTGTTGTATTTATCACATATAAGTGTTAAATGTAACATTTTAAGCTGTTGTATCCAACACTTAAAAGTACTTTCCCTCCTCCAGCACTTCAGATATTAAATCTAACATTAGCATTTTAAGAGTGTACTGTGAACCTCGCCAGGGGAGTGATATTTTTGCATATTACCAACAACTACGGTGACGTCATCAGACACGCAGCAGTTAACTCTCTCAGCACAACATAGTGGATTTCAGAATAACATTGTGGCCCTCTAGTTTGAGAAAGGTTTCAGTCAATCTAAACTATAGATATTTTTATATGAATTACTTGAACATCACGAACATAATGCCAGTTTCATTTTAGGGAAAACAGTTCCATTTCCTATCGAAATTGGGAATTAGGTTAATTTGTTTTTGGAAGTCTTAGACCCGTTGGGTAATAACACTTTTCCGAATGGGACTAAACAGTTCCGATGGAAAAATTTAATTGTATCAATAGCCAGTTGGTGCAAGTTATGAAACAAACAAAAATTCAAATGGATGTCGCAGCATATAAAATTCCTAATTTACCGTACCTAATATCCGCGTATATGAGGAGACATGGGTTCGAATCTCATCTAACGGTTTATGTATTCTTTCTCTTTCAAACTCATCTATGCTATAAATAGCCGTCCGCACCACTATGTAGTAGTAAGAAACAAGCAATATGGGCTGAGCCGCGTGCAACTGTGTCACTGGGTAGTAATATTAGAGGACCCCTTCGCTAACGAGTGCGGTTGTGCCATTTGGTAGTAATATGATCTTAGAATAGGTGCCCTGTAACTGTCGGAGATGAGAAAGGTAGATGGGGCAATGGAGGAGAGCGTGACTATTCCTTTTGATTTCCTCAAAGGTTTCCAAGTGTCTGGCTGCTCAATACTATTGCAAGCATTTTGTTCATTGCACATATGAAGTTCGACATTCAATCATATTCCTCTTTGATCGTACTGTAGTTGATATTTGACTTACCTACAGAGGAACATTGCTGCAAACGTATGTTCTTGGGATACTGTTGTCGTGAGTTTGTAGATTTGCACGAATGACTGCCTTTTGAACATTTTTAGGTTTTGTTCAATCCTTTCCAACTCGTTGTTTCAAGTATTTCTTTTTGGAAAGATGGTTCCAAGGGCAAATCCTTGATGTAATATTGAAATAAAGTATTTTATTACGTTAGTCATGTCCTGGGCTAAATACGTGCAATTGTACAATGGAGTGTCCATGATGTGTTTGGAAGATTGGTCTGAACAAGATGCTTTTGTGGCCTTAGATGCCTGCATTGTCGGCTGTGGTGGGGTTTGCGGTAACTCATTTTTCCATAGTGTCTTCCCATTATCCATAGTAAAGGGAGTATCCATTACAGAACTTGAAATGTTATCCATCATCATTTGTCTTAAGTTATGGGGGGACAGGCTTGAGGGAAAACGGGTGCTGGTACGTTGTGACAATATGGCTTCTGTCACCGTCCTTAATTCTGGGGCCACACGAAATATTTTCCTTCAAACTTGTCTCCGAGAAATATGCTGGTTGGCAGCCCTCGGTCATTTTGAAAACCGCGCAAAACACATCCCAGGGTTAGATAACCGCCTACCCTACCTATTATCAAGGTGGTCATTAGGTGACCATAGTAGTATACATTGCGTAAATTGAGCCTCATTTCACCCGGATGTAGAGGTCATTTGGGGAGGATTTGAGGAGGAGAGGTCTGATGGGCTGGGTGTGGGGTTGAAATATCGGCATTCTGGGCATGCGCGGTGGCCCAAGTCTATGAAAATATACGTTTTGGAGCTAGGGGAGCTACTAATGGTCCAATGGGGTCGAGTGAGGTATCAATGTGAAGCATTCGTGAAGGGGCATCTGATGGGCTGGGTGTGGGGTTGAAATATCAGCATTCAGCGCATGCGCGGTGGCACAAGGGTATGGAAATAGACGTTTTGGAGCTAGGGGAGCCACTAATGGACCAATGGGGTCGAGTGAGGTATCATAGTGAAGCATTCGTGAAGGGGCATCTAATGGGATGGGTGTTGGGTTGAAATATCGGCATTCTGCGCATGTGCGGTGGCCAAAGTGTATGAAAATAGCCGTTTTGGGATGTAGGGGAGCCCCTAATGGTCCAATGGGGTCGAGTGAGGTATCAAAGTGAAGCATTCGTGAAGGGGCATCTGATGGGTTGGGTGTGCGGTAGGAATATCATTCTGCGCATGCGCAGAGGCAATGCGGAGCTCTCCTCCAATCAGAAGCGAGTATTTCAAATCCGTCACAGAGCTCTCGTCCAATCAGAAGCGAGTATTTTGACCCGGTGCATTATGGGACATATCCAAGATGGCGGCACGTATGTTCAAGATGGCGGCACATCCGGTGTCGAAAACTGGCCATTTTGTCGGGATGTGGTCACCTAGTGTCGAAAACTGGACCCTGTATGGATCCCGCTAGACGTTTTGGAGCTAGGGGAGCCACCAATGGTCCAATGGGGTCGAGTGAGGTATCAAAGTGAAGCATTCGTGAAGGGGCATCTGGTGGGCTGGGTGTGGGATTGAAATATCGGCATTCTGCGCATGCGCAGTCTGGCCGTAGTATAGAAATAGACGTGTTGGGGTGTAGGTGGGCCACTAGTGGGTCGATGGGATCGAGTGAGGTATCCATGTGAAGCCTAGGTGAGGGAGTTACACTAGGGTGTCGTATCCATTCTGCTGCGCAGTTCACGTGGGGGTTGTGACGTCACTTCCGGGTTTTCGCTAAAACTACCTCCAAACATAGAAGAGTTCCAATTTTTCCCCTTACCCGTCCGTATGTTCAACCTCCGGGGCTTTTCCCGGCGCGGCCCGCCCCGACCCCCCAGCGTGCGCCCGCGCGCGGGTTCTCCGGCCGCAGCGCGCGCGCGCGCGTCATCACCGGCAGTGCGCGCGCGATGGGCATATACATTATTTATTCTGTGTTATACAATCGGATAGCGGTTGTCGTGAATAACAACAAGTTCAGCAATGTTTATATATTTTATTATCCCCAATGTTACATCATACCCAGGCTGGGGGAACCGCCCTGGGTATGTTTAGTATGTTCACAGCATAACAAATTGAAATATCAAACACCATGTTTTATTATTTAACGCACCGTCACGTTAGGTACAAGGGTTTACTGAGCTCAATTCAACGATCAGCATGTAGACATAGAGAGTATGTGCGGCATCTTATGGTATTCATCAGTGCGCGGGTGACGTATTCAACCGATGGCGGTGGTCGGTCAGCTTGGTCAGGAAAAACGTGATATTGGTTACCCTCTCTACCACCATTGTATGTTGGGGCGTTGACGATGTGCCCATCTCAAGGCATCCACGGTGTCCAGTATCTCCAGCATCGTCTCTAGTGACCTCCGGTTAATGATGGTGAACGGCTGGTCAGACACATAGATATTATTGCCGGGATAATAATACCGTAACTGGCCCGTCTTTTTGTGACGTAAGATGTACCCGAAAGCGACATTCAATTTGAAGGCCGTAGTTTGATCTTTGAAGATGGCTTCCACGTAGCTGCGTAGACGGGTGCGGTTGGTCAGTGGAAAATTGTAAATATCTTGAATAGGGCCATGAGGGTGGAAACAGTGCCGTGTCATGGACCAATGGCGCCGATCGATGTCCCTCACTGGATGGTTGTCCTGTAAGAGATCGCCCAGAAAATGTTCGATGTTGTCAGGCGTATGACTCGAAACCGTAACGCTGGGGTCCGGCTGGATATCCAGGCTCTTCTGAACTGTGGGTATAGGCGGGCTCTCCTTCATCGCATCACCATTGGCGTTCGTCTCCCCGGACTTATCTTCACTGGGTCTGACCTTCCGCGGCTCCTCTTCAGTAGGAAGTTGTCGCTCAAACCGTAGAGACGGACCATGAATCAAACGCTGATGCCGTCTTAACTGACTGCGTCGTTTGAAGAGTTGACCACAATCCTCGCATGGACGCTTGCGTCGCCCATGAATTGAACGTTCGTGGCGCAGTAACTGATCCTCCCGATTAAATGACCCTGCGCAGGTTATACAAGTATACCGTGCATCGTTGTGGGTGGAGGAGGCCTCGTGGCGTCGTAAATTATCTAGACGAGTAAACTGCCTCTGACAAGTTGTGCAAGTGAACATCTTGGTGGAATCGCCCAGAAAATGTTCGATGTTGTCAGGCGTATGACTCTGTACCGGGGCATGAATCAACCGTTGGTGTCGCAGCAACTGATTGCGTCGTTTGAAGAGTTGACCACAATCGTCGCATGGACGCTTGGGTGGCCCATGAATTGAACGTTCGTGGCGCATTAACTGATCCTCCCGATTAAATGACCGTGCGCAGGTTATACAAGTATACCGTGCATCGTTGTGGGTAGAGGCCTCGTGGCGTCGTAAATTATCTAGACGAGTAAACTGTTTCTGCCAAGTTGTGCAAGTGAACATCTTGGTGGTTGACAGAGTGTCTGATGAAACGGCAAGGCCGCTTCCCTTTTATAGCACGCTAGCTGGTAATTTTTAGCACACTCTACCCCAAGTCGAGGATCAAGACTGGTGTACTGGTGTACGACTGAACCGCATTGCGCGCACGCGCATGAAGACCCTCATACATACCCCAATGCAGGCGCAGACGCGAAGTGCCCGGATGATAGACACGGACGTCACCGATCCGAAAAGACACGGACTTTACCGAAAAGACACGGACTTTACCGAAAAGACACGGACGTACCCGAAAAGACATGAAGGTGAACGCCATTGTGGAAAACCCCCACAGACAGGTCAGTACATGCATTCCTATGATGTTCACAGGTTATTCACGCATAATAAAAGGATTGACCTGTAATCTGTGTTGTTGTTGTTGCTCTCTTTTTTGGACTAACCCATCAGAATAGTACGTATCACGGACTACACCCGTAGAGCTACATCTAGGCGCGCATGTGTGACCTGGTCTATAAAACACGTCTCTCTGGATCCCACACCTTCATTTCTACGGTTGCAGAGCCATGACGGAGATCCAGCCCTATGCGACTCGCATTGTACAGCATGCCACCGCGGTGAATTCACTCACGGGTTACCGAGCAGTGGTTCGGTCCATGTTTGCAGATGGCGACGACAACGAGGGGCGACGCCAGATCCTGAACGAGTTCACAGAAGCGGTCCTCGACAGAGTGCACTCGATGGAGAGGTGTGCCATCACTCACCACTACTGGACTATGACAGCCATCCTTGATGCTCGGGCTATGGACCACGAGCGCTCACGCCAGAACCAGCGCCGGCTGGTTGGCCTCACAATAGTCTGTGCCCTATTAGCCCTGGCGCTGTGGTATTGACAGTGGGACCTGACTATAAATACGAGGGTCAGACAGAGTGTGTGTCATTCAACGATCATCATTGGAGCAAGCATGTCACCCGTCCTACGAGCCATCCTTCCCCTTAAACCCCGGGTGGGGTTACACGTCTATGGGGATAAAGTCACCCTCGTGGAAGACCGTGGAGATGTTTGCTGGTCGCCCGCTGAGACCGTATCGAATACGGTTCCGCTACACCGTGACGGCTGGACCAAATTTAAACGGGTGTTGAGCGGCGAGCTCGATGGACACGTCATCCACATAGACAATGCCATCTACGTATACCGTGGACCCTTCTTCCCACGCCTGGGCCGCTACCAAGAGCCTACGCGAGGCTTCACCCTAGACCCCGATCTGTGGATAGCCTTCGAGAAAGTGGTGCCTATCGTGGACCAGCTGTTTACACCGGACGAGCGGTCATCAGACGAGTTGGAGTGGGCTCGTGCCCTGAGAGAAGCAGCGGCAGAACCCAATGAACAACTGTATAGCCATGAACCCGACGACGATGCCATTGATTACCCGGCTAGACTCAGTCAGCCCAGTGACATGACCACCTGATCCTTTGATCTCACGGGGTTCTCCCTATAAATACGAGAGACAGTCCACTCTGGTACCATTCACGTACTGACCCTGGCGGAGCATATAACACTGGCGTATCTCAGCTTGACCCCCGAGGTTTTCCTGCGCGTGTATGCGGATAAGGTCGATATCATGGAGGAGGTGGGAGACATCTGTGATGCGGACCCTACACAACCGTGCCCGGCTCACATTCGTCTGTCCCGAGAGGGCTGGACCAAATTCAAACGGGTGTTGTCTGGTGAACTGGACGGCGATCTCATCCACTTGTGTCACGATGTGTACATCCGACGCGGCCCTTTCTTTGCTCAATTGGCTCGGCTAGATGGGGGTACAGTGCATTTTACCCTTCACCCTGATCTATGGTCTCCATTGGAAGATGCCGTGGTAGATGTGGATGAAGTGTTTATCAAGGGGTCATCAGACGAGTTGGACTGCTCATTGACCATGGACACTGTGGAAGCCAACGAAGAAAATCAGAAAGAAACTCCGGCCCAAGATATACCCGTTATAATAAACGATAGAGCCAGGGTCCATCATCATTTTGTCACCATGAAGCGCTGCGAGAAGGTGTTGGATAACTTATACTACAGTCCCGACAGTCCGGCGGCCTATCGTGCATTGTCCGCTCTCTATCGAGCGGCCAAACCCCAGGGGATACAACGTGCCCAAGTCCGAGATTGGTTAAGAAAACAAGACACCTATACCTTACATCGAGCTGTCCGTCGCCATTTTCTACGGAACCGGGTCATCGTGGGAGGAATAGATGCCCAGTGGCAAGCGAATTTGGTCGATATGAGCGCCTTTGCCAAACACAACGATGGGAATCGGTATATCTTGACGTGCATCGATATCCTATCCAAGTATGCGTGGGTGGTACCCATCCGGACGAAAACGGGGGCGAATCTCATAGCGGCGTTCAAAGACATCTTCAAGACCGGGCGCAAACCTTTGTATTTGCAAACCGACGAAGGCACGGAATTCCTCAACAGACCGTTCCAAGCCTTTCTCAAGAAACAGAAGGTGTTTTTCTTCCATACGTACAACGAGACCAAGGCTTCCGTGGTGGAAAGGTTCAACAGGACATTCAAAGGCCGCATGTATAAATATTTCACCTATAAGAATACAAGGCGGTACATCGATGTTCTCCCGAAACTTGTGAGGGGTTACAATCGAGCCTATCATCGGAGTATAGAGAGAGCCCCCATTACCGTGACCCAACGCAATGAAGCCCAAGTCCGGCGTGTCTTGTACCCCAGGCCATCGCAGCGAACGACGAAGGCGGTGTACAAGGTCGGGGACCCTGTACGGATCAGTAAAGTCAAGGGCAAGTTCGAGAAAAGTTACTTGCCCAACTGGAGCGATGAGCACTTCCTGATTAAACGGCGCCTACCCGACAGCAGCGAGTCTATGAACTGGAAGATCTTCAAGGGAACCGTTGCTAGGGACGTTTTACGAGACGGAATTACAGCCTGTCGTAAAAACACAGCAAGACTACTACACGGTGGAGCAGATTTTGAAAACGGAACGTCGACGTGGCAAACTGTTTCATTTCGTCAAATGGCAAGGCTGGCCCAGTTCCTTCAATTCCTGGGTCGCTGCCAACCAGGTGAAACGACTATAAAGCCAGACACCACTGCCGTCATCCTTCATTCCACGTTCGACCACAGTGCTATGGACAAACAGCAGCTGCCTCTGAACACAGCGTCTCCCAAAACGCGCAAAGCGCAAGTGGGCTTTGTGGTGATAGTGCTAACCCTGCTGAGTGTGTGGTACGGAGGTGTGTTTTACGACGTAGCCTATGTCAGCACGTTACTTAACCAATTGAGAACACCAGCCATCAGTGAAACCGGTCTACAGGTAGCACCAGTCAACCCCGTATCGAGCCCAGTCACCACCACCACACCCCGTGTACAAGCCACGTCGAGCTCCACACCAAGCTCACACCTACACCAAGAACACCCACTACGTCTGAAGACCCACCAGATTTCATCCCTCACAGTGAACAGACAACGACCACCGACGTTGTACCCACCACCATCATCATCCCTCACAGTGTACAGACAACGACGACCGACGTTGTACCCACCACTCCAGTTCACTCGTACCAAATTTACAAGAGCGGGTTACCACGACAACGGATACACCTCCAACCATGGACCCCCGTTGGCAGCATCCCTTCACTTGCGTCATCGCAGGACCGACGGGCTCCGGCAAAACGCACTTCGTCAGGAAGCTCCTTCAACACGCCGACAGCATGATCACCCCACCCATTGCCCGAGTCGTGTGGTGTTACGGAGAATGGCAGGCAGCGTGTGCAGCAATGCCCCACATCACGTTCGTGGAAGGCCTACCCAACCTGGCCGATTTGGAACCCGACACCTTGGTGGTTCTGGATGATCTCATGGCGGAGACGGATGCGCGGGTCACCCAACTCTTTACCAAAGGCAGCTACCATCGACGGCTCAGCATCATCTACATTGTGCAGAATCTGTTCAGTAAAAACAAAGAACATCGGAACATCAGCTTAAATGCCCACTACTTGGTGGTCTTCAAAAACCCGAGAGATACCACTCAACTGCTGCACCTGGCGAGACAGATGTATCCCGGCCGCACACCGTTTGCGTTGGAAGCCTTTAAAGATGCCACAACCCCTAAGCACGGGTATATGCTCTTCGACCTCAAGCAAGCCACCCCCGAACATCCTCGACTACGGACAGGCATCTTTCCCGGAGAGGCACACCACGTGTACATGCAAAGATAATGTAAACACACCCACAGTGGTTCCCCCCAGCTGGGGTGTGTGTGTTTGATGATGGGGATAATGAAAAGAATGAATACCACAGCAGGGTTGACTTTGTCTCTGAGGTGGATAAAAAGAGCAGAGTTGTGGGTTCTGGCATTAGTTGTACATGATGTCTGCGCGAGTAAGGAAGCACGCTCCCACGCTCCGTGTATTGAAGACGGCCCCACCCGAGTTAGTCCGAACCATAGTACGCGGTGCGGACCCTGACCTTGTACGCTGTCTGTGCGAGATCGGGTACAATCTCTTAAAAGGCAACGTACCACTGACTCCGGCTCAGAAGACCAAGTTGGCCAAGCATAAGACAGGTCTCCGAACCCTAGTCCAGAAGCGGGTCCCTCAAACACAAAAGAAAAAGGTGTTACAGAAAGGCGGCTTTCTCGGGGCCATCTTAGCACCGTTGGCCGCTTCCGTGTTGGGTCCAGTATTGGGTAGACTCTTCGGCCGACAATGAACCAAACGAAAAAAATGGTGCTCGTCGAACCACGGTTCCTTCAAAACCTCCAATCGTCCTACCCTGTTCCACCTACGGTGAAGACCATAAACACCCTCGATGGAGAGATGCAACAGATCTTACAGAGACCGGGGTTAAGCGACAGTGAGAAAGTACAACGGTACAATGAGACGCTTCAACGGTACATGACGTTCATGGACCAATACAAAACCCTCTCTACCCCACCACAACCACCACCACCACCAAGTGACAGACCGCCGACCTCAGCACCGCTCCAACAGCCGCCATTACCTGGGGTACCACCCACAGCCCCACAGTGGGTGGAAGACGAAGTGCTGAAGAGTGTACCTGCCTCGTTCAAGAAACAAGCTGGCCTGGTATTACAACGGATGAAACAGAATCCTAACATGACTTGGAATGATAAAGGCGAACTCCTGGTACAGAATCAGGTGGTCCCCGGGACCCACATGACGGATTTAGTGAATGACCTGATGCGTCAACGCAGGTCGCACACGGATCCTCGACGATGGGAGGCCTTCGCTCAAGGCTTGAAAAACATGCATGTACCACAGGAATTGGTGGGGAACCCCCACCGCTGGGACTTTATGCAGCGTGACTCGCCGAGTCGTGCACCACGACAGACTCCACAACCTTGGGAAGCCGACTGGGAACCGGAGTCACCCCCCAAAACTCCACCACCACAACGGGCACCTTCTTTTCAGACCTTTAAAAAACCATCCTCGATCAGGACACCCCACATCTCCAGAGCCGTGACACGTAGCAAGTCAACGCGACGAACACGACGCCGGACACAACCGCCCAAGGCCTGGAACACCTATTAAAACCAACAGCAGCAGCAGGACAGCTCAGTCGCCATGTTTTACCTCACCCTACCCAGTAACAGTTCGCTGGATGTGTTTCCTGACAACACCTTGGCCAAGTACGTCACCCAGTTACCGCAACCGTTGCATTTACCTGGACGATGGGAATGTGGCCTCGTGGATATCCAATACCCTTACTCGTGGTACAACGTGCGAGCCAATGAAGTGTGGTACGAGGTGACCTACGAAGGCAAAAACACCCGACTCACCCTGCCCGAAGGCCAATACGATACCCCAAAGAGTTCATGGGTGGGCTGTCAAGACTGTTGCATTATAAGGCTCTACGGGAGGTCACGAATAGTTCAAAATCCATCAAATCCTTTCACTTCAAGAATCACGTGGACTTCGATTACAACGCACACAACGACAAGGCACAGCTTATCGTCACCGCCAAGGCGAGTGTCGTACTGAGTCCTATCCTACAGCAAATGCTGGGTTTCGATCTAAAGACGTTTGCTGGTCCCACCGCCCACCAAGGCGAGATGCCGATGGATATGAAGTCGGGTATGTACGGACTCTACGTCTACTCGGACGTGGTGGACAACCACATCGTGGGCGATATCAACACACCTCTGTTACGGGTGGTCCCCATTAAAAAGACGTATGGAGGTCAAGTCACCCACAGTTTCACCCACATGCTCTACTTGCCCGTACGACAAACTGACATCAACACGATCACGGTGGATATAAGAGATGACACGGGACGACCGGTGGCATTCGAACGAGGAAAAGTGGTGTTGACACCTCATTTTCGACAAGCACGTGCTCCCCACTTTGCATAATGAAAGTACGTTACGAGCTATATGGACTATTATGCCCAACAGGCCGGGGGTGGCATTCCGGTCTTTAGCGGTGCACGCATGCAACGAGGACATGGACTGGGGAACATACTCGGCAGCATCATCAAAACGTTCCTGCCCTTGGTGACGCGTGGGGTGAAAGCAATCGGCAAACAAGCGGTACGCAGTGGACTGCAAGTGGCCGGTGATGTCTTGGGGGGTACGGCACCCAAAGAAGCCTTGAAACGGCGGGCCAAAGAAGCGGGAGGCGTCTTGGTGGCCAAAGCACAACGCACCGTAGGGAATAAAAGAGCTGCCCCACCGAGACCACGCACCAGTCGACGACCGACCCAGCGACGACGCACATCGAAGAAGACAAAGGATATCTTTTCTTAAAACATGTCCTTGATCCACGCCGAGTCCTGCCCCTCCACCAACAGTGAATTTGATTTGTGGACCGTGCCGCCCACACAGACCAGTGTCGAACAAGGATTATGGGTGGAGCATCTCCCGCTCTCCAGCATCAACGAAACCGGGCCCATCGAGTTCACCATCAGTAATGCGGATACGGCCTATGTGGATTTAGCCCATACCTACTTGTATGTGAAAGCCAAGGTGGTCAATGGAGCTGGCACCAGAATCGCTGACCAAGCAACGGTGGGCCCGACGAATCTCTGGCTGCACTCGATGTTTCAACAGGTGGATATTTTTCTCAGCGACAAACTCATCAGTGACTCCACCAACACGTACCCCTATCGAGCCTACATCGAGACACTGTTGTCGTATGGCCGAGAGGCTAAAAAATCTCAGCTGACAGCCGCTTTATTCTACCAGGACACACCCGAGCACATGGACACGGTGGACAATGGGGGATATAACAAACGGAAGGCTTTCACTGCAAACAGTGCCTAAGTGGATCTCATGGGTCGACTGCACGCAGACATGTTCATGCAAGACCGGTACCTCTTGAACAAGATCCCCATCAAAATCCGACTGATACGGGCGCCTCCGACCTTCGCCTTGATGGCCACTAACATAGAGGGGCATGCAGCGGACTATAAGATTGTCATCCAAGACGCAGTCCTGTATGTCCGAAAAGTGAAACCGAATCCAGCCGTTCAATTGGGACACATGAAAGCCTTGGAAACAAAACCAGCCCAGTACCCTATCCGACGTGTACAAACCAAAGTGTTCTCTGTGCCTGCTGGAAATATGGGCGCCAACAAAGAAAACCTGTTCCTGGGGGAACTACCCAAGCGATTGATCCTGGCCTGTGTGGAAAATACCAGTTTCAGCGGAGCCTACCCAGATAATCCGTTTGACTTTCAACATTTCGGCATCAATTTTGTGGCCCTGCATGTGGATGGACAACAGGTGCCAGCCACGGCCTTAACACTGAACTTTGGGCGCAGGAATTTCATTCGAGCCTATCAGAGCCTGTTTACAGCCACCGGTCAAATCAACCAGGACGAAGGGAATTTGATCAGTCGGGAGGACTACGGGAACGGATACACGTTGTTCTGTTTCGATCTGACCCCCACCTTAGAGAACGACCATCAGCTGGCCCTGGCCAAGCAAGGCAATTTACGGTTGGAAATCCACTTTGCACGAGCCCTCGCGACCACCGTCAATGTGATCTGCTACGCCGAGTTTGACAACATCATTCAAGTGGACAATGCGCGCAACGTCCTGTGTGACTTTTCCACCTAACATGGATACAGACCAGATAACCACCGTGCTGGAGAATGACCCAGGGGCACGTATGGTCTTCAAGGGGTGTTCGCCCGAGATGTGTTCCCATTAGACCGTATGTATCCTGCTGCTTACGTTCTCAACACGGACCCGATGGATCGGCCCGGTGAACATTGGGTGGCCGTGTACTTGACAGAACAGCAGAGCGAATACTTTGACCCGTACGGCCTGCCACCCCTCCATCCCGATTTAACAGACTTCATGGATCAAGGCACAGAGACGTGGTGTTGGAACAGTCAAACGTTGCAAAGCCTGGGCAGTAGCGTGTGCGGACAATATTGCTTGTTTTACCTGTACCATCGATGCCGGGGAAGACCCTTATCTACCATCGTACAGATGTTTGACGAGTACCCCAAGGCCGAGGACCGCGATGTACTCGTATATGACTGGGCTGCCCATCATTTCAATGTACAAGCCCCGTTCTGGGCTTAAGTTCTTTCAATGTACAGAAGCCAGCTGTTCTGGGCTTAAGTTTACAAGCCCCCTGTTCTGGGCTTCAGTTCTTTCAATGTACAAGCCCCCTGTTCTGGGCTTCAGTTCTTTCAATGTACAAGTCCCCCGTTCTGGGCTTCAGTTTTCACGTGGTTGTTCTCATGTTGTTGTTGTTACTGAATAAAAAACAAAATGAGATCTCACCAAAAAAACCCTGTCTTGTGTGTTTTCTATATGAGCAAATGCATGAAACTGGCTTTGAACACCGTATTAGCCAATCAGTGGCCTAGAATGGAGCCAAAGGTAACCCATCCATGCCCAGAAAACATTACCCGGGTGTACAAGGAACCCGGATGTAGGCGCGGACGTAGGCGAAAGCATCCCAGTACCCGGATTTAGGCGCAGACGTGTACCTAGTACCCGTCCATTGGTTCTTTTATCGATCGCTCATTGGCACTTTTTCTCGACCGCTGATTGGTCCAAATGGAACTGCCCATGCTTCCCAGGTTAATTTACAATCCCCTTTTGGGGTTCAAGCTCTGACTATCGATGCCGCAACATTGTCCCCTCTGAACCTTGCCGAAAGGGAGACCTTGGACCGTTTGACCTGGATGTGACCTTTGACCTTTTGACCCGACATTCATCCACGCACTTCCGATGATGACGCGCGCGCGCGCTGCGGCATCAGATTACCCCCGCGCGCGCGTGCGCGCTGCGGCCGGGCCGGGCCGGGCCGGGCCAGGATGCGAGCCGGGAAAGTTGGAGGTAGTGTTTGAGCATTCTGAAAAACCGGAAGTGACGTCACACACTTGCGCAGACCCACCAAACCACGTGAATGTTAGTCCAGGTGGATGCTCCCCCAAATAGGATTCACATGGATACCTCACTCGACACAATAGGCCCATTAGGGGCTCGCCTAGACCACAAAAACGTCTATTTCCATACCCTTTGGCTACCGCGCATGCACGCCATCAGATGCTCCCTCACATAGGCTTCACATTGATACCTCACACGAGCCATTCGAACCGTGAATAGCCCATCTCTAACCCAAACACACCCACACACACACCCCCAAAAATGCCTGCTTTCTATACTACGGCCAGGCTGCGCATGCGCAGAATGACCCTATTTCTACCCCAAATCCACGCCATCGGATGCTCCATTACATAGGCTTCACAATGATACCTCACACGACCCATTCGAACCGTGAATAGCCCATTTCTAACCCAAACACACCCGCACACACCCCCAAAAAATGCCTGCTTTCTATACTACGGCCAGGCTGCGCATGCGCAGACTATTGACAACGTACGAACCATTAGTGTAGTCAAGTGCTCCTGCATGAGAGCTTCAAAATAAGACCTCACTCGACCCCATCGGACCATTAGTGGCCCACCGAGACTCCAACACGTCCACCCCGTATGGACCTATACATACATTGGGCTTATACCCCAGTTTATGGGTCTATATGGGGCTATAGACAGACCTCGAACTTTTTTCAAAAATTTCACCGTTTCGTGCCGGGACACTTCCTATCATGTTTGTCTTGACGAGACTAAGAAAACAAATCCAAACAACCCTACCGCAAATGTATAGAAGTAGGTTTCGCAGTGGGACAAACATTGGACCTATACCCCCATAACCCGTATATGGGTCTATATGGGGCTATAGACAGACCTCGAACTTTTTTCAAAAATTTCACCGTTTCCTGCCGGGACACTTCCTATCATGTTTGTCTTGACGAGACTAAGAAAACAAATCCAAACAACCATACCGCAAATGTCTAGAAGTAGGTTTCCCAGTGGGACAAACATTGGACCTATACCCCCATAACCCGTATATGGGACTATATGGGTCTCCCTGAACTTTTTCCAAAAATTTCAACGATTCGCTCCACGACACTTCCTATCATGTTTGTCTTGACGAGACTAAGAAAACGAGACCCCACAACCTATACCGCAAATGTCTAGAAGTAGGTTTCCCAGTGGGACGAACATTGGTCCTATACCCCTAGTATGGGACTATATGGGTCTCCCTGAACTTTTTCCAAAAATTTCAACGATTCGCTCCGCGACACTTCCTATCATGTTTGTCTTGACGAGACTAAGAAAACGAGATCCCACAACCTATACCGCAAATGTATAGAAGTAGGTTTCCCAGGATGGTCCTATACCCCCCCATACCCCATATAGGCATTTTCCGTAATTTAGGATAAAGTCCGTGTTCCGTATTTTTTCAGGAAAAATTTTACATACACCCACCCTGGAACTAGGGGGAGATAACTCTATTGATAGGCAAGCCCCGGTAAGCCCGGCGACCTATATACCCTCCATACCCCATATAGGCATTTCCCGGATTTTAGGAGTAAAGTCCGTGTTCCGCTTTTTTTCAGGAAAATTTTTACATGCACCCACCCATGACTGGATGCCCCTTCACATAGGCTTCACATTGATACCTCATACAACTCCATCGGCCCATTAGGAGCTCCCCTAGATCCCAAAACGTCTATTTCCATACCCTTTTCCCACAATTCCCTGTCTGCGCATGCGTAGAATGGTGACAACGCTCGAGCCACTAGTCCAGTCAGATGCTCCCTCACATAGGCTTCACATGGATACCTCATACAACTCCATCGGCCCATTAGGGGCTCCCCTAGATCCCAAAACGTCTATTTTCATACCCTTTTCCCACAATTCCCTGTCTGCGCATGCGCAGAATGGTGACAACGCCTGAGCCGCTAGTCCAGTCAGATGCCCCTTCACGAATGCTTCACATTGATACCTCATATGACCCCATTGGACCATTAGTGGCTCCCCTAGCTCCAAAACGTCTATTTTCATACCCTTTGGCCAACGCGCATGCGCAGAATACCGATATTTCAATCTCACACCCAGCCCATCAGATGCCCCTTCACGAATGCTTCACTTTGATACCTCACTCGACCCAATCGGTCCTCTAGGGATTCCGGTCAACGTATTCTCCATTTTCCCACAATGGCGTTCACCTTCGGGTCTTTCCGGTCAACGTATCCGCCATTTTCCGCCATTATCCTCCATTTCCCCACAATGGCGGTCAGGTCTTTCCGCCATTATCCGCCATTACAGCTTCACGGACGCCTCTTCGGGATGCACACCGCCATTACATCTACGCCATTGTGGGGAAAAACCCCAGTACATGACAGACACAGACAAGTCTAGACATGTCCAAAGGTCACGCCCCATTCACCCAAACCGGAAGTGACGTCATTTTTACATCCGGGTGAAAGTTGCGTCGATCGGTCCTTACACTACTACTGACATCATGAAAGCTCATTTGCATATGTGATAAACACGAATCAGAGATATAATAACCTCAACTAGAATAAATTTTTTTTATCAAAGTTAATTTGACAAGACATTTCAAGACCGGGCATTTTTGTAGACCTACAGGAGATTCGGAGATTAACATAAGATCATCTGCAAATAGGAGATGTGACACAAGATTCAAGATTTTATTGTACGAAGCACCCATCAGGGTAGAGTACAAACATGAGAACAATAAACAAACAACAAACAGAATTAGCATTAGATCTACATGAATGTGGTGGGTTCAATTTCTGTCAACTCTCAGGCTCTCGGAAAACCAAAAATGTATTGTTTTACATATTATAGGAGTTAACTCGTCATCTTCAAGAGACATGATAAATATAAACCTGTCAGTATCTGTCAAATTCATGAAATGAGGGTATTTGTGTTCCATATGCTGTATTAGTAATACCTTTCTGCATTATGTCTATTACATTTCAACACAAAATGTATCTCATCTTCCACAGTATTACAACTATTACATAGACGTTGATGAGCTGGAGTTGGAGGTCTAGTATGCCTTCCAGTCTCAATTTTAAGCTTGTGATTACTGAGTCTAAGCTTGGTAAAGGACTTGCGATATGCTGAATTTTTGCATAAAGCCAAATACGGTTCAAATCTCACTTCTGTTTTGAATAGCCGAAATGATCTCATTTTATTAGATCCTAGTTGAGACTGATTGTCCTGTAGTGAAGCCCTAAACTGGTTCTGGAATAATACTTCAAGAGATGATTTAATCTGACGAAAAATCTGTATTGTCTAAGTTCACACTAAGCCTGTTGAATAAACAAGAAGTCAATGAATCCATTAAATTGAACCAGATCAGAGTCCTGTGGTATATTATCCTATATATTATCAATAAATATATTGAGCGCTGAAGATATGCTACGTACACACTTGTCAAACTCCTACATAGGATTAAGCGGTCTGGTATTTCATCACAGACTTTTTATATTATGATGTTATTATATAAAGATGTTAGCAGTGAGAATATTTTACCATTTACGTCGTTTTGCTTTAATTTGTCGAAAAGGAGATCACGATTGACAAGAGTCAAAAGCTTTACTGAAATCAATGAAACTAGTATAATCCGGTTTCTCCATAGGAGCTCGTTACCGTTGTTAATTGGTTAATTAGATTGATTACAGGGGGGGGGGAGGTAGGGAATAATAGTAGTATACAGCAAGCATATTCACGCTTTTTTTGGTTCAGTGCGCATGTGAAAAGTGAAAAAAAGTGAAAGTGGAGGTTTCGTGGAGGTCATGGGGAGGGGATGTGCGGAGGAGTGTTCTGCGCAAGTGTATGACGCCACTTCCGGTGTGCGTGAATCGGGTGTGACCTTGGGGATGTATTCCTCAGCGGTGATGCGGTCCGGCGGTGATGCGGTCTGCCTCCGCTGACAGAAATTAGTCC
This sequence comes from Hanleya hanleyi, assembly GCA_036873755.1. Taxonomy (NCBI): domain Eukaryota; kingdom Metazoa; phylum Mollusca; class Polyplacophora; order Lepidopleurida; family Hanleyidae; genus Hanleya; species Hanleya hanleyi. The sequence continues at coordinate 107,801 of JAVTVY010037197.1, read as the reverse complement.
CAAATACGTGGGTTTTCGTGAGAATGTTCGGCAATCTTCAGGGGCGAGAGGGGCCCCTAGTGGACTGATCGGGTCGAGTGAGGTGTCAAAGTGAAGCGCTCCTCCAGCGCCATCCAGTCATGGGTAGGCGCATATAAAATTAGGATTTGTCCCGAAACTATAAAAAGCGGAACACGGACTTCACCCCTACAGTAGGAGAAAACTCCTATCAACCGTATCCCAAAGGGCTAATATCGGTCCCTGGCTTATTACCTGCTGAGAGAGGTAGGGTGGGAGAGTGGGTGTATGTAAATTTAGGATTGTTCCGAAAATATAAAAAGCGGAACACGGACTTTACCCCTACAATAGGGGAAAACCCCTATCAACCCTATCCCAAAGGGCTAGTATCGGTCCCCCGGGATTATCGGGGCCTGCTGGGAGAGGCGGGATGGGTGTATGTAAAAGTTTCTCCAGAAAAAATATAAAAAGCGGAACGCGGACTTTACCCCTACAATAGGGGAAAACTCCTATCAACCCTGTCTAGTGGGGCCTAATATCGATCTCCGGGCTTATCGGGGCCTGTGCAGGGGTGGGTGCATGTTAAATTAGGGTAATCATCTTACATCCGGGGTTTTTCCATGCGCAGGTCATTGTAGTGGGTCTGCGCAAGTGTGTGACGTCACTTCCGGTTTTCAGAATGACCAAAATGAAACTACCTCCGAACACAGAAGAGTTCCAATTTTTTCATAAACCTTAGACGTATGGTCCGGATTTTCCATTCGGGCTTCCCCCAGCCCGTCCCGGCCGCAGCGCGCGCGGGTTATCCGGCCGCACATGCACGCGAGGTTTATCCGGAGGTGCGCGGGTGAATTTCGGGTCAAAAGGTCAAAGGTCACATCCAGGTCAAAAGGTCAAAGGCCCCCCTTCCGGCAAGGCCCGGCCCTCTCCGGGCCATGCAATAGATATCCTTTATCCGCCCTCCCGAAGCACCCATGGAATGCACAGGGTTCCCCACAATATCGCCAGCACTATGCCCATGTTAAATGGCCATAATGGAGTTTTCCGCAGAACCGTATTGGCGCGAAAAAATATATAAATATATTCCCTTAGTCCTGGTGGATTTGACCGGTGGCAGTAAACAGGTTCTGATAGGCTCGAATGAAATTCTTGCGCCCAAAGTTCGGTGTTAAGGCCGTTGCTGGGACCTGTTGTCTGTACAAATGCAAGACCATAAAATTGATGCCGAAATGTTTAAAGTCAAACGGATTCTCTGGGTAGGCTCCGCTGAAACTGGTATTTTCCACACAGGCCAGGATCAATCGCTTGGGTAGTTCCCCCAGGAAGAGGTTTTCTTTGTTGGCGCTCATATTTTCAGCAGGCACAGAGAACACTTTGATTTGCACACGTCGGATAGTGTCCTGGGCTGGTTTTGTTTCCAAGGCTCTTAGGTGTCCCAATTGAACGGCTGGATTCGGTTTCACTTTTCGGACATACAGGACTGTGTCTTGGATGACGATCTTATAGTCAGCTGCATGCCCCTCTACGTCAGTGGCTATGAAGGCGAAGGTCGGATGCGCCCGTATCAGTCGGATTTTGATGGGGATCTTGTTCAAGAGATACGGGTCTTGCATGAAAATGTCTGCGTGCAGTCGACCCATGAGATCCACCGAGACGCCGTTCGCGGTGATAGCCTTCCCGCATTGTCGTTCTCTGCGCCCATGTGCTCGGCTGTGTCCTGGTAGAATAAAGCGGCTGTCAGCTGAGATTTTTTAGCCTCTCGTCCATACGACAACAGCGTCTCGATGTAGGCTCGATAGGGGTACGTGCTGGTCGAGTCACTGATGAGTTTGTCGCCGAGAAAAATATCCACCTGTTGAAACATAGAGTGCAGCCAGAGATTCGTCGGGTCCACCGTTGCAGCTTGGACGATTCTGGAGCCATCCCCATTGACGACCTTGGCTTTCACATACAAGTACGTATGGGCTAAATCCACATAGGCCGTATCCGCATTACTGATGGTGAACTCGATGGGCCCTGTTTCGTTGATGCTGGAGAGCGGGAGATGCTCCACCCATAATCCTTGTTCGGCACTGATCTGTGTAGGCGGGACGGTCCACAAATCAAATTCACTGTTGGTGGAGGGGCAGGACTCTGCGTGGATTAAGGACATGTTTTAAGAAAAGATATCCTGGGTCTTCGATGTGCGTCGTCGCTGGGTCGGCCGTCGACTGGTGCGTGGTCTCGGTAGTGCAGGTCTTTCATTCCCTACGGTGCGGTGTGCTTTGGCCACCAAGACGCCTCCCGCTTCTTTGGCCCGCCGTTTCAAGGCTTCTTTGGGTGCCGTACCCCTCAAGACATCACCGGCGACTTGCAGTCCACCTCGGACCGCTTGTTTACCGAATGCTTTCACCCCACGCGTCACCAAGGGCAGAAACGTTTTGACGATACTCCCGAGTATGTTCCCCAGCCCATATCCTCGTTGCATGCGTGCACCACTAAAGACCGGAAGGCTACCCCTGGCCTGTTGGGCATAATAGTCCATATAGCTGCGTGCATCGCACTCGTAGGGTACTTTCATTGTACAAAGTGGGGAGAACGTGCATGTCGGAAATGAAGTGCCAGCACCACTTTCCCTCGTTCGAATGCGACCGGTCGTCCCGTGTCATCTCTTATATGCACCGTGATAGTGTTGTTGTCGGTTTGTCGTACGGGTAGGTAGAGCATGTGGGTGAAACTGTGGGTGACTTGATCCCCATACGTCTTAATGGGGACCACCCGTAACAGAGGTATGTTGATATCGCCCACGATGTGGTGGTCGACCACGTCCGAGTAGATGTAGAGTCCGTACATACCCGACTTCATATCCATCGGGATCTGGCCATGGTCTTCGGATGGACCCGTGTAGGTCGGGTGAGCGAGATCCAGCATTTGTTGTAGGATAGGACTCAGTACGACACTCACGTTGGCGGTGAGGAGGATCTGTGCCTTGTCGTTGTGTGCGTTGTAATCGAAGTCCACGTGATTCTTGAAGGGAAAGGTTTTCACAGGTTTTGAAGTATTCGTGACCTCCCGTAGAGCCTTATAATGCAACAGTCTTGTAAGCCCCTGTATGAACTCCTTGGGGGTATCGTATGGGCCTTCGGGGAGGGTGAGTCGGGTGTCTTTTCCTTCGTAGGTCACCTCAGTACCACACTTCATTGGCTCGCACGTTGTACCACGAGTAAGGGTATTGGATATCCACGAGGCTACATTCCCATCGTCCAGGTAAATGCAACGGTTGCGGTAATTGGGTCACGTACTTGGCCAAGGTGTTGTCAGGAAACACATCCAGCGAACTGTTACTGGGTAGGGTGAGGTAAAACATGGCGACTGAGCTGTCCTGCTGCTGCTATTGGTTTTAATAGGTGTTCCAGGCCTTGGGTGGTTGTGTCCGGCGTCGTGTTCGCCGCGGTGACTTGCTACGCGTCACGGCTCTGGAGATGTGGGGTGTCTTGATCAGGGGTGGTTTTTTAAAGGAGTGAAAAGAAGGCGTCCGTCGTTGTGGTGTTTTGGGGGGTGACTCCGGTTCCGACTCGGCTTCCCAAGAAGGTAGTGGGCCACTCGGCGATTGGTGGGCCCGCTGCATCCAGGCCCAGCGCTGTAGGTTCCAGACCAATTCCTGTTGTACATGCATGTCTTTCAAGCCTTGAGCGAAGACCTCCCATCCTCGAGGGTCCGTGTGCGACCTGCGTTGACGTATCAGGTCATTCACTAAATCCGTCATGTGGGTACCGGGGACCACCTGATTCTGTACCAGTAGTTCGCCTTTATTATTCCAAGTCATGTTAGGATTCTGTTTCATCCGTTGTAATACCAGGCCAGCTTGTTTCTTGAACGATGCAGGTACACTCTTCAGCACTTCGTCTTCGACCCACTGTGGGGCTGTGGGTGGTACCCCTGGTAATGGCCGCTGTTGGAGCGGTGCTGAGGCCGGCGGTGTGTCACGTGGTGGTGGTGGTGGTGCTGGGGTAGAGAGGGTTTTGTATTGGTCCATGAACGTCATGTACCGTTGAAGCGTCTCATTGTACCGTTGTACTTTCTCGCTGTCGCTTAACCCCGGTTTTTGTAAGATCTGTTGCATCTCTTCATCGAGGGTGTTTATGGTCTTCACCGTAGGTGGAACAGAGTAGGGCGATTGGAGGTTTTGAAGGACCCGTGGTTCGACGAGGATCATTTTTTTTCGTGTGGTTCATTGTCGGCCGAAGAGTCCACCCAATACTGGACCCAACACGGAAGCGGCCAACGGTGCTAAGATGGCCCGAGAAAGCCGCTTTTCTGTAACACCTTTTTCTTTTGTGTTTGAGGGACCCGCTTCTGGACTAGGGTTCGGAGACCTGTCTTATGCTTGGCCAACTTGGTCTTCTGAGCCGGAGTCAGTGGTACGTTGCCTTTTAACAGGTTGTACCCGATCTCGCACAGACAGCGTACAAGGTCAGGGTCCGCGCCGCGTACAATGGTTCGGACCAACTCGGGTGGGGCCGTCTTCAATACACGGAGCGTCGGAGCGTGCTTCCGTACTCGAGCAGACATCATGTACAACTAATGCTAGAACCCACAACCCTGCCCTTTTTATCTACCTACCTCGTGAATATTGAACAGAGACAAAAGTCAACCATGATGTTGTATTAATTCTTTTATTATCCCCAACATCAAACACACACCCCAGCTGGGGGAACCACTGTGGGTGTGTTTACATTATTTTTGCATGTACACGTGGTGGGTTTCTCCGGGAAAGATTCCGGTCCGTAGTCGAAGGTGATCGGGGGTGGCTTGCTTGAGGTCGAAGAGCATATACCCGTGCTGAGGGGTTGTCGCATCTTTAAAGGCTTCCAACGCAAACGGTGTGCGGCCGGGATACATCTGTCTCGCCAGGTGCGGCAGTTGAGTGGTATCTCTCGGATTTTTGAAGACCACCTGGTAGTGGGCATTTAAGCTGATGTTCCGATGTTCTTTGTTTTTACTGAACAGATTGTGCACAATGTAGATGATGCTGAGCCGTCGATGATGGCTGCCTTTGATAAAGAGTTGTGTGACCCGCGCATCCGTCTCCGCCATGAGACCATCCAGAACCATCAAGGTATCTGGTTCCAAATCGGTCAGGTTGGGTAGGCCTTCCACGAACGTGATGTGGGGCATTGCTGCATACGCTGCCTGACGAAGTGCTTTTTGGCGGAGCCCGTCGGTCCTGCGATCACGCAAGTGACGCGAAGGTCCATGGTTCGAGCTGTATGCGCTGTCGTGGTAACACGCTCTTGTAAATTTGGTACGAGTGAACTCGGGTGGTGGTGGGTACAACGTCGGTCGCCGTTGTCGATGGGCGTTCACTGTGAGTGATGAAATCCGGTGGGTTTTCAGACCTAGTGGGTGTACTTGGTGTAGAGCTCGATGTGGACTATATTTGGTGTGGAACTCGATGTGGCTTGTACAGGTGGCGTGGTGGTGATGACTGAGCTCGTTTCGATCACGGGATTGACTGGTGTAGAGAAGGTCTCTAGACTGGTTTGACTGCCACTCACGGCTGGAGTTCTAAGTTGGTTAAGTAGAGTGCTGAGATAGCCTACGTCGTAAAACACACCTCCGTACAACACACTCAACAGGATTAGCAATATCACCACAGAGCCCACTTGCGCTTTGCGCGTTTTGGGGGACGCTGTGTTCAGGACTGGAGGGGCAGGACTCTGTGTGGATTAAGGACATGTTTTAAGAAAAGATATCCTGGGTCTTCGATGTGCGTCGTCGCTGGGTCGGCCGTCGACTGGTGCGTGGTCTCGGTGGTGCAGGTCTTTAATTCCCTACGGTGCGTTGTGCTTTGGCCACCAAGACGCCTCCCGCTTCTTTGGCCCGCCGTTTCAAGGCTTCTTTTGGTGCCGTACCCCTCAAGACATCACCGGCGACTTGCAGTCCACCTCGGACCGCTTGTTTATCGAATGCTTTCACCCCATGCGTCACCAAGGGCAGGAACGTTTTGACGATACTCCCGAGTATGTTCCCCAGCCCATATCCTCGTTGCATGCGTGCACCACTAAAGACCGGAAGGCTACCACTGGCCTGTTGGGCATAATAGTCCATATAGCTGCGTGCATCGCACTCGTAGGGTACTTTCATTGTACAAAGTGGGGGAGAACGTGCTTGTCGGAAATGAAGTGCCAGCTCCACTTTCCCTCGTTCGAATGCGACCGGTCGTCCCGTGTCATCTCTTATATCCACCGTGATAGTGTTGTTGTCGGTTTGTCGTACGGGTAGGTAGAGCATGTGGGTGAAACTGTGGGTGACTTGATCCCCATACGTCTTAATGGGGACCACCCGTAACAGAGGTGTGTTGATATCGCCCACGATCTGGCCATGGTCTTCGGATGGCCCCGTGTAGGTCGGGTAAGCGAGATCCAGCATTTGCTGTAGGATAGGACTCAGTGCGACACTCACGTTGGCGGTGAGGAGGATCTGTGCCTTGTCGTTGTGTGCGTTGTAATCGAAGTCCACGTGATTCTTGAAGGGAAAGGTTTTCACAGGTTTTGAAGTATTCGTGACCTCCCGTAGAGCCTTATAATGCAACAGTCTTGTAAGCCCCTGTATGAACTCCTTGGGGTATCGTATTGGCCTTCGGGGAGGGTGAGTCGGGTGTCTTTTCCTTCGTAGGTCACCTCAGTACCACACTTCATTGGCTCGCACGTTGTACCACGAGTAAGGGTATTGGATAGCCACGAGGCTACATTCCCATCGTCCAGGTAAATGCAACGGTTGCGGTAATTGGGTTACGTACTTGGCCAAGGTGTTGTCAGGAAACACATCCAGCGAACTGTTACTGGGTAGGGTGAGGTAAAACATGGCGACTGAGCTGTCCTGCTGCTGCTATTGGTTTTAATAGGTGTTCCAGGCCTTGGGCGGTTGTGTCCGGCGTCGTGTTCGCCGCGGTGACTTGCTACGTGTCACGGCTCTGGAGATGTGGGGTGTCTTGATCAGGGGTGGTTTTTTAAAGGAGTGAAAAGAAGGTGTCCGTCGTTGTGGTGTTTTGGGGGGTGACTCCGATTCCGACTCGGCTTCTCAAGAAGGTAGTGGGCCACTCGGCGATTGGTGGGTCCGCTGCATCCAGGCCCAGCGCTGGAGGTTCCAGACCAATTCCTGTTGTACATGCATGTCTTTCAAGCCTTGAGCGAAGACCTCCCATCCTCGAGGGTCCGTGTGCGACCTGCGTTGAAGTATCAGGTCATTCACTAAATCCGTCATGTGGGTACCGGGGACCACCTGATTCTGTACCAGTAGTTCGCCTTTATTATTCCAAGTCATGTTAGGATTCTGTTTCATCCATTGTAATACCAGGCCAGCTTGTTTCTTGAACGATGCAGGTACACTCTTCAGGACTTCGTCTTCGACCCACTGTGAGGCTGTGGGTGGTACCCCTGGTAATGGCGGCTGTTGGAGCGGTGCTGAGGTCGGCGGTGTGTCGCGTGGTGGTGGTGGTGCTGGGGTAGAGAGGGGTTTGTATTGGTCCATGAACGTCATGTACCATTGAAGCGTCTCATTGTACCGTTGTACTTTCTCGCTGTCGCTTAACCCCGGTTTTTGTAAGATCTGTTGCATCTCTTCATCGAGGGTGTTTATGGTCTTCACCGTACGTGGAACAGAGTAGGGCGATTGGAGGTTTTGAAGGACCCGTGGTTCGACGAGGATCATTTTTTTCGTGTGGTTCATTGTCGGCCGAAGAGTCCACCCAATACTGGACCCAACACGGAAGCGGCCAACGGTGCTAAGATGGTCCCGAGAAAGCCGCTTTTCTGTAACACCTTTTTCTTTTGTGTTTGAGAGACTGACTTCTGGACTAGGGTTCGGAGACCTGTCTTATGCTTGGCCAACTTGGTCTTCTGAACCGGAGTCAGTGGTACGTTGCCTTTTAACAGGTTGTACCCGATCTCGCACAGACAGCGTACAAGGTCAGTGTCCGCGACGCGTACAATGGTTCGTCCCAACTCGGGTGGGGCCGTCGTCAATACACGGAGCGTCGGGGCGTGGTTCCGTACTCGTGCAGACATCATGTACAACAAATGCTAGAACCCACAACTCTCTCCTTTTTATCTGCCTACCTCCTGAATATTGAACAGAGACAAAGTCAACCATGATGTTGTATTAATTCTGTTATTATCCCATCACCAAACACACACCCCAGCTGAGGGAGCCACTGTGGGTGTGTTTACATTATTTTTCCATGTACACGTGGTGGGTTTCTCCGGGAAAGATTCCGGTCCGTAGTCGAAGGTGATCGGGGGTGGCTTGCTTGAGGTCGAAGAGCATATACCCGTGCTGACGGGTTGTCGCATCTTTAAAGGCTTCCAACGCAAACGGTGTGCGGCCGGGATACATCTGTCTCGCCAGGTGCGGCAGTTGAGTGGTATCTCTCGGGTTTTTGAAGACCACCTGGTAGTGGGCATTTAAGCTGATGTTCCGATGTTCTTTGTTTTTACTGAACAGATTGTGCACAATGTAGATGATGCTGAGCCGTCGATGATGGCTGCCTTTGATAAAGAGTTGTGTGACCCGCGCATCCGTCTCCGCCATGAGACCATCCAGAACCATCAAGGTATCTGGTTCCAAATAGGTCAGGTTGGGTAGGCCTTCCACGAACGTGATGTGGGGCATTGCTGCATACGCTGCCTGACGAAGTGCTTTTTGGCGGAGCCCGTCGGTCCTGCGATCACGCAAGTGACGCGAAGGTCCATGGTTCGAGCTGTATGCGCTGTCGTGGTAACACGCTCTTGTAAATTTGGTACGAGTGAACTCGGGTGGTGGTGGGTACAACGTCGGTCGCCGTTGTCGATGGGCGTTCACTGTGAGTGATGAAATCCGGTGGGTTTTCAGACCTAGTGGGTGTACTTGGTGTAGAGCTCGATGTGGACTATATTTGGTGTGGAACTCGATGTGGCTGTACAGGTGGCGTGGTGGTGATGACTGAGCTCGTTTCGATCACGGGATTGACTGGTGTAGAGAAGGCCTCTAGACTGGTTTGACTGCCACTCACGGCTGGAGTTCTAAGTTGGTTAAGTAGAGTGCTGAGATAGGCTACGTCGGGCTCTGCGTGGATTAAGGACATGTTTTAAGAAAAGATATCCTGGGTCTTCGATGTGCGTCGTCGCTGGGTCGGCCGTCGACTGGTGCGTGGTCTCGGTGGTGCAGGTCTTTAATTCCCTACGGTGCGTTGTGCTTTGGCCACCAAGACGCCTCCCGCTTCTTTGGCCCGCCGTTTCAAGGCTTCTTTTGGTGCCGTACCCCTCAAGACATCACCGGCGACTTGCAGTCCACCTCGGACCGCTTGTTTATCGAATGCTTTCACCCCATGCGTCACCAAGGGCAGGAACGTTTTGACGATACTCCCGAGTATGTTCCCCAGCCCATATCCTCGTTGCATGCGTGCACCACTAAAGACCGGAAGGCTACCACTGGCCTGTTGGGCATAATAGTCCATATAGCTGCGTGCATCGCACTCGTAGGGTACTTTCATTGTACAAAGTGGGGGAGAACGTGCTTGTCGGAAATGAAGTGCCAGCTCCACTTTCCCTCGTTCGAATGCGACCGGTCGTCCCGTGTCATCTCTTATATCCACCGTGATAGTGTTGTTGTCGGTTTGTCGTACGGGTAGGTAGAGCATGTGGGTGAAACTGTGGGTGACTTGATCCCCATACGTCTTAATGGGGACCACCCGTAACAGAGGTGTGTTGATATCGCCCACGATCTGGCCATAGTCTTCGGATGGCCCCGTGTAGGTCGGGTAAGCGAGATCCAGCATTTGCTGTAGGATAGGACTCAGTGCGACACTCACGTTGGCGGTGAGGAGGATCTGTGCCTTGTCGTTGTGTGCGTTGTAATCGAAGTCCACGTGATTCTTGAAGGGAAAGGTTTTCACAGGTTTTGAAGTATTCGTGACCTCCCGTAGAGCCTTATAATGCAACAGTCTTGTAAGCCCCTGTATGAACTCCTTGGGGGTATCGTATGGGCCTTCGGGGAGGGTGAGTCGGGTGTCTTTTCCTTCGTAGGTCACCTCAGTACCACACTTCATTGGCTCGCACGTTGTACCACGAGTAAGGGTATTGGATAGCCACGAGGCTACATTCTCATCGTCCAGGTAAATGCAACGGTTGCGGTAATTGGGTTACGTACTTGGCCAAGGTGTTGTCAGGAAACACATCCAGCGAACTGTTACTGGGTAGGGTGAGGTAAAACATGGCGACTGAGCTGTCCTGCTGCTGCTATTGGTTTTAATAGGTATTCCAGCCCTTGGGCGGTTGTGTCCGGCGTCGTGTTCGCCGCGGTGACTTGCTACGTGTCACGGCTCTGGAGATGTGGGGTGTCTTGATCAGGGGTGGTTTTTTAAAGGAGTGAAAAGAAGGTGTCCGTCGTTGTGGTGTTTTGGGGGGTGACTCCGATTCCGACTCGGCTTCTCAAGAAGGTAGTGGGCCACTCGGCGATTGGTGGGTCCGCTGCATCCAGGCCCAGCGCTGGAGGTTCCAGACCAATTCCTGTTGTACATGCATGTCTTTCAAGCCTTGAGCGAAGACCTCCCATCCTCGAGGGTCCGTGTGCGACCTGCGTTGAAGTATCAGGTCATTCACTAAATCCGTCATGTGGGTACCGGGGACCACCTGATTCTGTACCAGTAGTTCGCCTTTATTATTCCAAGTCATGTTAGGATTCTGTTTCATCCATTGTAATACCAGGCCAGCTTGTTTCTTGAACGATGCAGGTACACTCTTCAGGACTTCGTCTTCGACCCACTGTGAGGCTGTGGGTGGTACCCCTGGTAATGGCGGCTGTTGGAGCGGTGCTGAGGTCGGCGGTGTGTCGCGTGGTGGTGGTGGTGCTGGGGTAGAGAGGGGTTTGTATTGGTCCATGAACGTCATGTACCATTGAAGCGTCTCATTGTACCGTTGTACTTTCTCGCTGTCGCTTAACCCCGGTTTTTGTAAGATCTGTTGCATCTCTTCATCGAGGGTGTTTATGGTCTTCACCGTACGTGGAACAGAGTAGGGCGATTGGAGGTTTTGAAGGACCCGTGGTTCGACGAGGATCATTTTTTTTCGTGTGGTTCATTGTCGGCCGAAGAGTCCACCCAATACTGGACCCAACACGGAAGCGGCCAACGGTGCTAAGATGGTCCCAAGAAAGCCGCTTTTCTGTAACACCTTTTTCTTTTGTGTTTGAGAGACTGACTTCTGGACTAGGGTTCGGAGACCTGTCTTATGCTTGGCCAACTTGGTCTTCTGAACCGGAGTCAGTGGTACGTTGCCTTTTAACAGGTTGTACCCGATCTCGCACAGACAGCGTACAAGGTCAGTGTCCGCGACGCGTACAATGGTTCGTCCCAACTCGGGTGGGGCCGTCGTCAATACACGGAGCGTCGGGGCGTGGTTCCGTACTCGTGCAGACATCATGTACAACAAATGCTAGAACCCACAACTCTCTCCTTTTTATCTGCCTACCTCCTGAATATTGAACAGAGACAAAGTCAACCATGATGTTGTATTAATTCTGTTATTATCCCATCACCAAACACACACCCCAGCTGAGGGAGCCACTGTGGGTGTGTTTACATTATTTTTCCATGTACACGTGGTGGGTTTCTCCGGGAAAGATTCCGGTCCGTAGTCGAACGTGATCGGGGGTGGCTTGCTTGAGGTCGAAGAGCATATACCCGTGCTGACGGGTTGTCGCATCTTTAAAGGCTTCCAACGCAAACGGTGTGCGGCCGGGATACATCTGTCTCGCCAGGTGCGGCAGTTGAGTGGTATCTCTCGGGTTTTTGAAGACCACCTGGTAGTGGGCATTTAAGCTGATGTTCCGATGTTCTTTGTTTTTACTGAACAGATTGTGCACAATGTAGATGATGCTGAGCCGTCGATGATGGCTGCCTTTGATAAAGAGTTGTGTGACCCGCGCATCCGTCTCCGCCATGAGACCATCCAGAACCATCAAGGTATCTGGTTCCAAATAGGTCAGGTTGGGTAGGCCTTCCACGAACGTGATGTGGGGCATTGCTGCATACGCTGCCTGACGAAGTGCTTTTTGGCGGAGCCCGTCGGTCCTGCGATCACGCAAGTGACGCGAAGGTCCATGGCTCGAGCTGTATGCGCTGTCGTGGTAACACGCTCTTGTAAATTTGGTACGAGTGAACTCGGGTGGTGGTGGGTACAACGTCGGTCGCCGTTGTCGATGGGCGTTCACTGTGAGTGATGAAATCCGGTGGGTTTTCAGACCTAGTGGGTGTACTTGGTGTAGAGCTCGATGTGGACTATATTTGGTGTGGAACTCGATGTGGCTTGTACAGGTGGCGTGGTGGTGATGACTGAGCTCGTTTCGATCACGGGATTGACTGGTGTAGAGAAGGCCTCTAGACTGGTTTGACTGCCACTCACGGCTGGAGTTCTAAGTTGGTTAAGTAGAGTGCTGAGATAGGCTACGTCGGGCTCTGCGTGGATTAAGGACATGTTTTAAGAAAAGATATCCTGGGTCTTCGATGTGCGTCGTCGCTGGGTCGGCCGTCGACTGGTGCGTGGTCTCGGTGGTGCAGGTCTTTAATTCCCTACGGTGCGTTGTGCTTTGGCCACCAAGACGCCTCCCGCTTCTTTGGCCCGCCGTTTCAAGGCTTCTTTGGGTGCCGTACCCCCAAGACATCACCGGCGACTTGCAGTCCACCTCGGACCGCTTGTTTACCGAATGCTTTCACCCCACGCGTCACCAAGGGCAGGAACGTTTTGACGATACTCCCGAGTATGTTCCCCAGCCCATATCCTCGTTGCATGCGTGCACCACTTAAGACTGGAAGGCTACCCCTGGCCTGTTGGGCATAATAGTCCATATAGCTGCGTGCATCGCACTCGTAGGGTACTTTCATTGTACAAAGTGGGGAGAACGTGCTTGTCGGAAATGAAGTGCCAGCACCACTTTCCCTCGTTCGAATGCGACCGGTCGTTCCGTATCATCTCTTATATCCACCGTGATAGTGTTGTTGTCGGTTTGTCGTACGGGTAGGTAGAGCATGTGGGTGAAACTGTGGGTGACTTGATCCCCATACGTCTTAATGGGGCCACCCGTAACAGAGGTGTGTTGATATCGCCCACGATGTGGTTGTCGACCACGTCCGAGTAGACGTAGAGTCCGTACATACCCGACTTCATATCCATCGGGATCTGGCCATGGTCTTCGGATGGACCCGTGTAGGTCGGGTGAGCGAGATCCAGCATTTGCTGTAGGATAGGACTCAGTACGACACTCACGTTGGCGGTGAGGAGGATCTGTGCCTTGTCGTTGTGTGCGTTGTAATCGAAGTCCACGTGATTCTTGAAGGGAAAGGTTTTCACAGGTTTTGAAGTATTCGTGACTTCCCGTAGAGCCTTATAATGCAACAGTCTTGTAAGCCCCTGTATGAACTCCTTGGCGGTATCGTATTGGCCTTCGGGGAGGGTGAGTCGGGTGTCTTTTCCTTCGTAGGTCATCTCAGTACCACACTTCATTGGCTCGCACGTTGTACCACGAGTAAGGGTATTGTATAGCCACGAGGCTACATTCCCATCGTCCAGGTAAATGCAACGGTTGCGGTAATTGGGTCACGTACTTGGCCAAGGTGTTGTCAGGAAACACATCCAGCGAACTGTTACTGGGTAGGGTGAGGTAAAACATGGCGACTGAGCTGTCCTGCTGCTGCTATTGGTTTTAATAGGTGTTCCAGGCCTTGGCCGGTTGTGTCCGGCGTCGTGTTGGCCGCGGTGACTTGGTACGTGTCACGGCTCTGGAGATGTGGGGTGTCTTGATCAGGGGTGGTTTTTTAAAGGAGTGAAAAGAAGGTGTCCGTCGTTGTGGTGTTTTGGGGGTGACTCCGGTTCCGAATCGGCTTCCCAAGAAGGTAGTGGGCCACTCGGCGATTGGTGGGTTCGCTGCATCCAGGCCCAGCGCTGGAGGTTCCAGACCAATTCCTGTTGTACATGCATGTCTTTCACGCCTTGAGCGAAGACCTCCCATCCTCGAGGGTCCGTGTGCGACCTGCGTTGACGTATCAGGTCATTCACTAAATCCGTCATGTGGGTACCGGGGACCACCTGATTCTGTACCAGTAGTTCGCCTTTATTATTCCAAGTCATGTTAGGATTCTGTTTCATCCGTTGTAATACCAGGCCAGCTTGTTTCTTGAACGATGCAGGTACACTCTTCAGGACTTCGTCTTCGACCCACTGTGGGGCTGTGGGTGGTACCCCTGGTAATGGCGGCCGTTGGAGCGGTGCTGAGGTCGGTGGTGTGTCGCGTGGTGGTGGTGGTGATGGGGTAGAGAGGGTTTTGTATTGGTCCATGAACGTCATGTACCGTTGAAGCGTCTCATTGTACCGTTGTACTTTCTCGCTGTCGCTTAACCCCGGTTTTTGTAAGATCTGTTGCATCTCTTCATCGAGGGTGTTTATGGTCTTCACCGTAGGTGGAACAGGGTAGGGCGATTGGAGGTTTTGAAGGAGTCGTGGTTCGACGAGGACCATTTTTTTTCGTGTGGTTCATTGTCGGCCGAAGAGTCCACCCAATGCTGGACCCAACACGGAAGCGGCCAACGGGGCTAAGATGGTCCCGAGAAAGCCGCTTTTCTGTAACACCTTTTTCTTTTGTGTTTGAGAGACTGACTTCTGGAGTAGGGTTCGGAGACCTGTCTTATGCTTGGCCAACTTGGTCTTCTGAGCCGGAGTCAGTGGTACGTTGCCTTTTAACAGGTTGTACCCGATCTCGCACAGACAGCGTACAAGGTCAGGGTCCGCGCCGCGTACAATGGTTCGTCCCAACTCGGGTGGGGCCGTCGTCAATACACGGAGCGTCGGGGCGTGGTTCCGTACTCGTGCGGACATCATGTACAACAAATGCTAGAACCCACAACTCTCTCCTTTTTATCTGCCTACCTCCTGAATATTGAACAGAGACAAAGTCAACCATGATGTTGTATTAATTCTTTTATTATCCCATCACCAAACACACACCCCAGCTGGGGGAGCCACTGTGGGTGTGTTTACATTATTTTTGCATGTACACGTGGTGGGTTTCTCCGGGAAAGATTCCGGTCCGTAGTCGAAGGTGATCGGGGGTGGCTTGCTTGAGGTCGAAGAGCATATACCCGTGCTGAGGGGTTGTCGCATCTTTAAAGGCTTCCAACGCAAACGGTGTGCGGCCGGGATACATCTGTCTCGCCAGGTGCGGCAGTTGAGTGGTGTCTCTCGGGTTTTTGAAGACCACCTGGTAGTGGGCATTTAAGCTGATGTTCCGATGTTCTTTGTTTTTACTGAACAGATTGTGCACAATGTAGATGATGCTGAGCCGTCGATGATGGCTGCCTTTGATAAAGAGTTGTGTGACCCGCGCATCCGTCTCTGCCATGAGACCATCCAGAACCACCAAGGTGTCCGGTTCCAAATCGGTCAGGTTGGGTAGGCCTTCCACGAACGTGATGTGGGGCATTGCTGCATACGCTGCCTGCCATTCTGAGTAACACCACACGACTCGGGCAATGGGTGGGGTGTTGAAGGAGCTTCCTGACGAAGTGCTTTTAGCCGGAGCCCGTCGGTCCTGCGATGACGCAAGTGACGCGAAGGTCCATGGTTCGAGGTGTATTCGCTGTCGTGGTAATTAACCTGCTCTTGTAAATTTGGTACGAGTGAACTCGGGTGGTGGTGGGTACAACGTCGGTCGCCGTTGTCGATGGGCGTTCACCGTGAGTGATGAAATCCGGTGGGTTTTCAGACGTAGTGGGTGTACTTGGTGTAGAGCTCGATGTGGACTGTATATTTGGTGTGGAACTCGATGTGGCTTGTACAGGTGGCGTGGTGGTGATGACTGAGCTCGTTTCGATCACGGGGTTGACTGGTGTAGAGAAGGTCTCTAGACTGGTTTGACTGCCACTCACAGCTGGAGTTCTAAGTTGGTTAAGTAGAGTGCTGAGATAGGCTACGTCGTAAAACACACCTCCGTACAACACACTCAGCAGGATTAGCAATATCACCACAGAGCCCACTTGCGCTTTGCGCGTTTTGGGGGACGCTGTGTTCAGGACTGGAGGGGCAGGACTCTGCGTGGATTAAGGACATGTTTTAAGAAAAGATATCCTGGGTCTTCGATGTGCGTCGTCGCTGGGTCAGCCGTCGACTGGTGCGTGGTCTCGGTGGTGCAGGCCTTTAATTCCCTACGGTGCGTTGTGCTTTGGCCACCAAGACGCCTCCCGCTTCTTTGGCCCGCCGTTTCAAGGCTTCTTTGGGTGCCGTACCCCCCAAGACATCACCGGCGACTTGCAGTCCACCTCGGACCGCTTGTTTACCGAATGCTTTCACCCCACGCGTCACCAAGGGCAGGAACGTTTTGACGATACTCCCGAGTATGTTCCCCAGCCCATATCCTCGTTGCATGCGTGCACCACTAAAGACCGGAAGGCTACCCCTGGCCTGTTGGGCATAATAGTCCATATAGCTGCGTGCATCGCACTCGTAGGGTACTTTCATTGTACAAAGTGGGGAGAACGTGCTTGTCGGAAATGAAGTGCCAGCACCACTTTCCCTCGTTCGAATGCGACCGGTCGTCCCGTGTCATCTCTTATATCCACCGTGATAGTGTTGTTGTCGGTTTGTCGTACGGGTAGGTAGAGCATGTGGGTGAAACTGTGGGTGACTTGATCCCCATACGTCTTAATGGGGACCACCCGTAACAGAGGTGTGTTGATATCGCCCACGATGTGGTTGTCGACCACGTCCGAGTTAGACGTAGAGTCCGTACATACCCGACTTCATATCCATCGGGATCTGGCCATGGTCTTCGGATGGACCCGTGTAGGTCGGGTGAGCGAGATCCAGCATTTGCTGTAGGATAGGACTCAGTACGACACTCACGTTGGCGGTGAGGAGGATCTGTGCCTTGTCGTTGTGTGCGTTGTAATCGAAGTCCACGTGATTCTTGAAGGGAAAGGTTTTCACAGGTTTTGAAGTATTCGTGACTTCCCGTAGAGCCTTATAATGCAACAGTCTTGTAAGCCCCTGTATGAACTCCTTGGGGGTATCGTATTGGCCTTCGGGGAGGGTGAGTCGGGTGTCTTTTCCTTCGTAGGTCACCTCAGTACCACACTTCATTGGCTCGCACGTTGTACCACGAGTAAGGGTATTGGATATCCACGAGGCTACATTCCCATCGTCCAGGTAAATGCAACGGTTGCGGTAATTGGGTCACGTACTTGGCCAAGGTGTTGTCAGGAAACACATCCAGCGAACTGTTACTGGGTAGGGTGAGGTAAAACATGGCCACTGAGCTGTCCTGCTGCTGCTATTGATTTTAATAGGTATTCCAGGCCTTGGGCGGTTGTGTCCGGCGTCGTGTTCGCCGCGGTGACTTGCTACGTGTCACGGCTCTGGAGATGTGGGGTGTCTTGATCAGGGGTGGTTTTTTAAAGGAGTGAAAACAAGGTGTCCGTCGTTGTGCTGTTTTTGGGGGGTGACTCCGGTTCCGACTCGGCTTCCCAAGAAGGTAGTGGGCCACTCGGCGATTGGTGAGTCGGCTGCATCCAGGCCCAGCGCTGGAGGTTCCAGACCAGTTCCTGTTGTACATGCATGTCTTTCAAGCCTTGAGCGAAGACCTCCCATCCTCGAGGGTCCGTGTGCGACCTGCGTTGACGTATCAGGTCATTCACTAAATCCGTCATGTGGGTACCGGGGACCACCTGATTCTGTACCAGTAGTTCGCCTTTATTATTCCAAGTCATGTTAGGATTCTGTTTCATCCGTTGTAATACCAGGCCAGCTCGTTTCTTGAACGATGCAGGTACACTCTTCAGGACTTCGTCTCCGACCCACTGTGGGGCTGTGGGTGGTACCCCTGGTAATGGCGGCTGTTGGAGCGGTGCTGAGGTCGGCGGTGTGTCGCGTGGTGGTGGTGGTGCTGGGGTAGAGAGGGTTTTGTATTGGTCCATGAACGTCATGTACCGTTGAAGCGTCTCATTGTACCGTTGTACTTTCTCGCTTTCGCTTAACCCCCGTTATTGTAAGATCTGTTGCATCTCTTCATCGAGGGTGTTTATGGTCGTCACCGTAGGTGGAACAGAGTAGGGCGTTTGGAGGTTTTGAAGGACCCGTGGTTCGACGAGGATCATTTTTTTTTTCGTGTGGTTCATTGTCGGCCGAAGAGTCCACCCAAAACTGGACCCAACACGGAAGCGGCCAACGGTGCTAAGATGGTCCCGAGAAAGCCGCTTTTCTGTAACACCTTTTTCTTTTGTGTTTGAGAGACTGACTTCTGGACTAGGGTTCGGAGACCTGTCTTATGCTTGGCCAACTTGGTCTTCTGAGCCGGAGTCAGTGGTACGTTGCCTTTTAACAGGTTGTACCCGATCTCGCACAGACAGCGTGAAAGGTCAGGGTCCGCGCCGCGTACAATGGTTCGTACCAACTCGGGTGGGGCCGTCGTCAATACACGGAGCGTCGGGGCGTGGTTCCGTACTCGTGCAGACATCATGTACAACAAATGCTAGAACCCACAACTCTCTCCTTTTTATCTGCCTACCTCCTGAATATTGAACAGAGACAAAGTCAACCATGATGTTGTATTAATTCTTTTATTATCCCATCACCAAACACACACATCAGCTGGGGGAGCCACTGTGGGTGTGTTTACATTATTTTTGCATGTACACGTGGTGGGTTTCTCCGGGAAAGATTCCGGTCCGTAGTCGAAGGTGATCGGGGGTGGCTTGCTTGAGGTCGAAGAGCATATACCCGTGCTGAGGGGTTGTCGCATCTTTAAAGGCTTCCAACGCAAACGGTGTGCGGCCGGGATACATCTGTCACGTCGGGTGCGGCAGTTGAGTGGTATCTCTCGGGTTTTTGGAGACCACCTGGTAGTGGGCATTTAAGCTGATGTTCCGATGTTCTTTGTTTTTACTGAACAGATTGTGCACAATGTAGATGATGCTGAGCCGTCGATGATGGCTGCCTTTGATAAAGAGTTGTGTGACCCGCGCATCCGTCTTCGCCATGAGACCATCCAGAACCACCAAGGTGTCCGGCTCCAAATCGGTCAGGTTGGGTAGGCCTTCCACGAACGTGATGTGGGGCATTGCTGCATACGCTGCCTGACGAAGTGCTTTTTGCCGGAGCCCGTCGGTCCTGCGATGACGCAAGTGACACGAAGGTCCATGGTTCGAGCTGTATGCGCTGTCGTGGTAACTCGCTCTTGTAAATTTGGTACGAGTGAACTCGGGTGGTGGTGGGTACAACGTCGGTCGCCGTTGTCGATGGGCGTTCACTGTGAGTGATGAAAGCCGGTGGGTTTTCAGACGTAGTGGGTGTACTTGGTGTAGAGCTCGATGTGGACTGTATATTTGGTGTGGAACTCGATGTGGCTTGTACAGGTGGCGTGGTGGTGATGACTGAGCTCGTTTCGATCACGGGGTTGACTGGTGTAGAGAAGGTCTCTAGACTGGTTTGACTGCCACTCACAGCTGGAGTTCTAAGTTGGTTAAGTAGAGTGCTGAGATAGGCTACGTCGTAAAACACACCTCCGTACAACACACTCAGCAGGATTAGCAATATCACCACAGAGCCCACTTGCGCTTTGCGCGTTTTGGGGGACGCTGTGTTCAGGACTGGAGGGGCAGGACCCTGCGTGGATTAAGGAAATGTTTTAAGAAAAGATATCCTGGGTCTTCGATGTGCGTCGTCGCTGGGTCGGCCGTCGACTGGTGCGTGGTCTCGGTGGTGCAGGTCTTTAATTCCCTACGGTGCGTTGTGCTTTGGCCACCAAGACGCCTCCCGCTTCTTTGGCCCGCCGTTTCAAGGCTTCGTTGGGTGCCGTACCCTCCAAGACATCACCGGCGACTTGCAGTCCACCTCGGACCGCTTGTTTAACGAATGCTTTCACCCCACGCGTCACCAAGGGCAGGAACGGTTTGACGATACTCCCGAGTATGTTCCCCAGCCCATATCCTCGTTGCATGCGTGTACCACTAAAGACCGGAAGGCTACCCCTGGCCTGTTGGGCATAATAGTCCATATAGCTGCGTGCATCGCACTCGTAGGGTACTTTCATTGTACAAAGTGGGGAGAACGTGCTTGTCGGAAATTAAGTGCCAGCACCACTTTCCCTCGTTCGAATGCGACCGGTCGTCCCGTGTCATCTCTTATATCCACCGTGATAGTGTTGTTGTCGGTTTGTCGTACGGGTAGGTAGAGCATGTGGGTGAAACTGTGGGTGACTTGATCCCCATACGTCTTAATGGGGACCACCCGTAACAGAGGTGTGTTGATATCGCCCACGATGTGGTTGTCGACCACGTCCGAGTAGACGTAGAGTCTGTACATACACGACTTCATATCCATCGGGATCTGGCCATGGTCTTCGGATGGACCCGTGTAGGTCGGGTGAGCGAGATCCAGTATTTGCTGTAGGATAGGACTCAGTACGACACTCACGTTGGCGGTGAGGAGGATCTGTGCCTTGTCGTTGTGTGCGTTGTAATCGAAGTCCACGTGATTCTTGAAGGGAAAGGTTTTCACAGGTTTTAAAGTATTCGTGACCTCCCGTAGAGCCTTATAATGCAACAGTCTTGTAAGCCCCTGTATGAACTCCTTGGGGTATCGTATTGGCCTTCGGGGAGGGTGAGTCGGGTGTCTTTTCCTTCGTAGGTCACCTCAGTACCACACTTCATTGGCTCGCACGTTGTACCACGAGTAAGGGTATTGGATATCCACGAGGCTACATTCCCATCGTCCAGGTAAATGCAACGGTTGCGGTAATTGGGTCACGTACTTGGCCAAGGTGTTGTCAGGAAACACATCCAGCGAACTGTTACTGGGTAGGGTGAGGTAAAACATGGCGACTGAGCTGTCCTGCTGCTGCTATTGGTTTTAATAGGTGTTCCAGGCCTTGGGTGGTTGTGTCCGGCGTCGTGTTCGCCGCGGTGACTTGCTACGTGTCACGGGTGTCGTGATCAGGGGTGGTTTTTTAAAGGAGTGAAAAGAAGGTGTCCGTCGTTGTGCTGTTTTGGGGGGTGACTCTGGTTCCGACTCGGCTTCCCAATAAGGTAGTGGGCCACTCGGCGATTGGTGGGTCCGCTGCATCCAGGCCCAACGCTGGAGGTTCCAGACCAATTCCTGTTGTACATGCATGTCTTTCAAGCCTTGAGCGAAGACCTCCCATCCTCGAGGGTCCGTGTGCGACCTGCGTTGACGTATCAGGTCATTCACTAAATCCGTCATGTGGGTACCGGGGACCACCTGATTCTGTACCAGTAGTTCGCCTTTATTATTCCAAGTCATGTTAGGATTCTGTTTCATCCGTTGTAATACCAGGCCAGCTTGTTTCTTGAACGATGCAGGTACACTCTTCAGGACTTCGTCTCCGACCCACTGTGGGGCTGTGGGTGGTACCCCTGGTAATGGCGGCTGTTGGAGCGGTGCTGAGGTCGGCGGTGTGTCGCGTGGTGGTGGTGGTGCTGTGGTAGAGAGGGTTTTGTATTGGTCCATGAACGTCATGTACCGTTGAAGCGTCTCATTGTACCGTTGTACTTTCTCGCTTTCGCTTAACCCCCGTTATTGTAAGATCTGTTGCATCTCTTCATCGAGGGTGTTTATGGTCGTCACCGTAGGTGGAACAGAGTAGGGCGATTGGAGGTTTTGAAGGACCCGTGGTTCGACGAGGATCATTTTTTTTTTTCGTGTGGTTCATTGTCGGCCGAAGAGTCCACCCAAAACTGGAACCAACACGGAAGCGGCCAACGGGGCTAAGATGGTCCCGAGAAAGCCGCTTTTCTGTAACACCTTTTTCTTTTGTGTTTGAGAGACTGACTTCTGGAGTAGGGTTCGAAGACCTGTCTTATGCTTGGCCAACTTGGTCTTCTGAGCCGGAGTCAGTGGTACGTTGCCTTTTAACAGGTTGTACCCGATCTCGCACAGACAGCGTGAAAGGTCAGGGTCCGCGCCGCGTACAATGGTTCGTACCAACTCGGGTGGGGCCGTCGTCAATACACGGAGCGTCGGGGCGTGGTTCCGTACTCGTGCAGACATCATGTACAACAAATGCTAGAACCCACAACTCTCTCCTTTTTATCTGCCTACCTCTTGAATATTGAACAGAGACCAAGTCAACCATGATGTTGTATTAATTCTTTTATTATCCCATCACCAAACACACACTCCAGCTGGGGGAGCCACTGTGGGTGTGTTTATATTATTTTTGCATGTACACGTGGTGGGTTTCTCCGGGAAAGATTCCGCTCCGTAGTCGAAGGTGATCGGGGGTGGCTTGCTTGAGGTCGAAGAGCATATACCCGTGCTGAGGGGTTGTCGCATCTTTAAAGGCTTCCAACGCAAACGGTGTGCGGCCGGGATACATCTGTCTCGTCGGGTGCGGCAGTTGAGTGGTATCTCTCGGGTTTTTGGAGACCACCTGGTAGTGGGCATTTAAGCTGATGTTCCGATGTTCTTTGTTTTTACTGAACAGATTGTGCACAATGTAGATGATGCTGAGCCGTCGATGATGGCTGCCTTTGATAAAGAGTTGTGTGACCCGCGCATCCGTCTTCGCCATGAGACCATCCAGAACCACCAAGGTGTCCGGCTCCAAATCGGTCAGGTTGGGTAGGCCTTCCACGAACGTGATGTGGGGCATTGCTGCATACGCTGCCTGACGAAGTGCTTTTTGCCGGAGCCCGTCGGTCCTGCGATGACGCAAGTGACACGAAGGTCCATGGTTCGAGCTGTATGCGCTGTCGTGGTAACTCGCTCTTGTAAATTTGGTACGAGTGAACTCGGGTGGTGGTGGGTACAACGTCGGTCGCCGTTGTCGATGGGCGTTCACTGTGAGTGATGAAAGCCGGTGGGTTTTCAGACGTAGTGGGTGTACTTGGTGTAGAGCTCGATGTGGACTGTATATTTGGTGTGGAACTCGATGTGGCTTGTACAGGTGGCGTGGTGGTGATGACTGAGCTCGTTTCGATCACGGGGTTGACTGGTTTAGAGAAGGTCTCTAGACTGGTTTGACTGCCACTCACAGCTGGAGTTCTAAGTTGGTTAAGTAGAGTGCTGAGATAGGCTACGTCGTAAAACACACCTCCGTACAACACACTCAGCAGGATTAGCAATATCACCACAGAGCCCACTTGCGCTTTGCGCGTTTTGGGGGACGCTGTGTTCAGGACTGGAGGGGCAGGACTCTGCGTGGATTAAGGACATGTTTTAAGAAAAGATATCCTGGGTCTTCGATGTGCGTCGTCGCTGGGTCGGCCGTCGACTGGTGCGTGGTCTCGGTGGTGCAGGTCTTTAATTTCCTACGGTGCGTTGTGCTTTGGCCACCAAGACGCCTCCCGCTTCTTTGGCCCGCCGTTTCAAGGCTTCTTTGGGTGCCGTACCCCCCAAGACATCACCGGCGACTTGCAGTCCACCTCGGACCGCTTGTTTACCGAATGCTTTCACCCCACGCGTCACCAAGGGCAGGAACGGTTTGACGATACTCCCGAGTATGTTCCCCAGCCCATATCCTCGTTGCATGCGTGCACCACTAAAGACCGGAAGGCTACCCCTGGCCTGTTGGGCATAATAGTCCATATAGCTGCGTGCATCGCACTCGTAGGGTACTTTCATTGTACAAAGTGGGGAGAACGTGCTTGTCGGAAATTAAGTGCCAGCACCACTTTCCCTCGTTCGAATGCGACCGGTCGTCCCGTGTCATATCCACCGTGATAGTGTTGTTGTCGGTTTGTCGTACGGGTAGGTAGAGCATGTGGGTGAAACTGTGGGTGACTTGATCCCCATACGTCTTAATGGGGACCACCCGTAACAGAGGTGTGTTGATATCGCCCACGATGTGGTTGTCGACCACGTCCGAGTAGACGTAGAGTCTGTACATACACGACTTCATATCCATCGGGATCTGGCCATGGTCTTCGGATGGACCCGTGTAGGTCGGGTGAGCGAGATCCAGTATTTGCTGTAGGATAGGACTCAGTACGACACTCACGTTGGCGGTGAGGAGGATCTGTGCCTTGTCGTTGTGTGCGTTGTAATCGAAGTCCACGTGATTCTTGAAGGGAAAGGTTTTCACAGGTTTTGAAGTATTCGTGACCGCCCGTAGAGCCTTATTGTGCAACAGTCTTGTAAGCCCCTGTATGAACTCCTTGGGGGTATCGTATTGGCCTTCGGGGAGGGTGAGTCGGGTGTCTTTTCCTTCGTAGGTCACCTCATTAGCACACTTCATTGGCTCGCACGTTGTACCACGAGTAAGGGTATTGGATATCCACGAGGCTACATTCCCATCGTCCAGGTAAATGCAACGGTTGCGGTAATTGGGTCACGTACTTGTCCAAGGTGTTGTCAGGAAACACATCCAGCGAACTGTTACTGGGTAGGGTGAGGTAAAACATGGCGACTGAGCTGTCCTGCTGCTGCTATTGGTTTTAATAGGTGTTCCAGGCCTTGGGTGGTTGTGTCCGGCGTCGTGTTCGCCGCGGTGACTTGCTACGTGTCACGGGTGTCTTGATCAGGGGTGGTTTTTTAAAGGAGTGAAAAGAAGGTGTCCGTCGTTGTGCTGTTTTGGGGGGTGACTCTGGTTCCGACTCGGCTTCCCAATAAGGTAGTGGGCCACTCGGCGATTGGTGGGTCCGCTGCATCCAGGCCCAACGCTGGAGGTTCCAGACCAATTCCTGTTGTACATGCATGTCTTTCAAGCCTTGAGCGAAGACCTCCCATCCTCGAGGGTCCGTGTGCGACCTGCGTTGACGTATCAGGTCATTCACTAAATCCGTCATGTGGGTACCGGGGACCACCTGATTCTGTACCAGTAGTTCGCCTTTATTATTCCAAGTCATGTTAGGATTCTGTTTCATCCGTTGTAATACCAGGCCAGCTTGTTTCTTGAACGATGCAGGTACACTCTTCAGGACTTCGTCTTCGACCCACTGTGAGGCTGTGGGTGGTACCCCTGGTAATGGCGGCTGTTGGAGCGGTGCTGAGGTCGGCGGTGTGTCGCGTGGTGGTGGTGGTGCTGGGGTAGAGAGGGTTTTGTATTGGCCCATGAACGTCATGTACCGTTGAAGCGTCTCATTGTACCGTTGTACCTTCTCGCTGTCGCTTAACCCCGGTTTTTGTAAGATCTGTTGCATCTCTTCATCGAGGGTGTTTATGGTCTTCACCATAGGTGGAACAGAGTAGGGCGATTGGAGGTTTTGAAGGACCCGTGGTTCGACGAGGATCATTTTTTTTTTCGTGTGGTTCATTGTCGGCCGAAGAGTCCACCCAATGCTGGACCCAACACGGAAGCGGCCAACGGGGCTAAGATGGTCCCGAGAAAGCCGCTTTTCTGTAACACCTTTTTCTTTTGTGTTTGAGAGACTGACTTCTGGACTAGGGTTCGGAGACCTGTCTTATGCTTGGCCAACTTGGTCTTCTGAGCCGGAGTCAGTGGTACGTTGCCTTTTAACAGGTTGTACCCGATCTCGCACAGACAGCGTACAAGGTCAGGGTCCGCGTCGCGTACAATGGTTCGTACCAACTCGGGTGGGGCCGTCGTCAATACACGGAGCGTCGGGGCGTGGTTCCGTACTCGTGCAGACATCATGTACAACAAATGCTAGAACCCACAACTCTCTCCTTTTTATCTGCCTACCTCTTGAATATTGAACAGAGACCAAGTCAACCATGATGTTGTATTAATTCTTTTATTATCCCATCACCAAACACACACCCCAGCCACTGTGGGTGTGTTTACATTATTTTTGCATGTAATGCAGGCACCCACCCATGACTAATCGTGTATTTGCGCCTAATCGTGTCAGCGCCAAATCGTGTAACAAAATTGCGCCTAATAACGTGTTGCGCCTAATCGTGTAGGAAATTTGCGGCTAATGGTGGAACTGCGCCTAATCGTGTACGAAATTTGCGCTTAATTGTGGAACTGCGCCTAATCGTGTACGGAATTTGCGCCTATTTGTGTAAATGCGCCTAATCATGTAAGGAGGCTGCGTCTAATCATGTAACTGCTCCTAATCATTTGAACGATCTTGCGCCTAATTTTGCGTTGCGCCTAATCGTGTAGAAAAATTGCTCCTAATTGTGGAACTGCGCCTAATCGTGTAGGAGATTTGCTCCTAATTGTGGAAATGCGCCTATTCGTGTGAGAAATATGCTCCTAATTGTGGAACTGCGCCTAATCGTGGAAATCATTTTGCGCCTAATTATGCGTTGCGCCTAATCGTGTAGAAAATTTGCGTCTAACTGTGGAAATGCGCCTAATTGTGTATAGAGGCTGCGCCTAAACGTGCACAACGTGAAGACATAAGTAGTATGTAAAGGACGGATAAAGTCAACTTGACCCTTCGTCATTTTTGGGGAGGTCACGTGGTGATCACGTGATCAAGAGGTCAAGGTCACTATAGTTTCGGAACTTCCGGTCACGTGACCTTTGGGGCATGTATTCCTCCGCATCGGCGGACAGAATGTAGTCCCAAATACGTGGGAGAAGGGAAAATTCTCCGGCAATCTTCGCCAATCTTCGGGACATTTTGGGGGCGAGAGGAGCTCCTAGTCAACCAATTGGGTCGAGTGTGGTGTCAAAGTGGAGCGCTCGTCCAGGGCGATCAAGTCATTGGTGGGTGCCTGCAAATTGAGGATTTGCCCCAAAAATATGAAAAGCGGAACACGGACTTTATCCCTAAAACAGGGGAAAACTCGTATCAGCAAGGTCCAAAAGGGCTAATATCGATCTCCGGTTTATCGGGCATGCCTATCAAGTCATGGGTGGGTGTATGTAAAAAGAGGACTTGTCTCCGAAAATATAAAATGCGAAACACGGACTTTATCTCAACAATAGGAGAACGATTCGAACATTTGCATCTATAGAGGAAAATGACTGTATGGAGTATGGGGGTGGTCATTGTTTGTGGATTTTATTGTGGGTTGTGGGGTCTTGTTTTCTTCGTCTCACCACGTAAAACACGATGGGAATGGTCCCGGAGCTAAGCGGTGAAACCGGTACCAAATAGGTCTGTATTTTGGCCCATACTTGCTCAGTGGATAGGTCTATACTGGGAAATTTACTCCTGGACATTGCGATATGGGTTATGTGATCTTGTTTTTCCCGTCTCGTCAAGTATAACACGATGGGCGGGGTCCCAAAGCTAAGCGGTGAAATTTGTTTAAAAAAGTCACTGCGCGTTTGTGTAGTGGGTAAATAGTGCTGGATGAACGTTTTGGAGTCTAGGTGAGCCCCTAATGGTCCGATGGTGTCGTATGAGGTCTTATTTTGAAGCCCTCGTAGAGGAGCATTCGACTAGGCTAATGTATCGTCCGTTTTCGTTATTCTGCGCATGCACAATCTGGTCGTAGTATAGAAAACATACATTCTGGGGGTGCGTGGGGGTGTGTTTGGGGTAGAAATGGACCCCTATTGGTCCAAATGAGTCGTGGGATGTGTCAAAGTGAAGCTTTTGTGAGGTGGAGTCAGAATGGCGTGCTTTTTATTGCAAGTCGCGTCAATCTGCGCATGCGCATCGGGTGTAGTAAGTAAAGTGGTCATTTTGGGGGTACGTGGGGGTGTGTTTTGGGTAGAGAGGGACCATCCTTGGTCCGAATGCGTCGTGTAGGGTGTCATTTTGTAGCTCTCGAGGTGTAGACCCCGACTTGAGGCGTGTCCACGTCATCTGGGGCATCATTGGTGACGTCATCAGTAGAAGTATTAGTGGAAGCGGGCATTTTGGGTGTGTAGGAAAGCGTTTGGGGTAGAGATGGACAGCCCTGGTCCGAATGCGTCGTGTGAGGCGTCACCTTGTATCAACGCCTGCCAACGTCAACCTTAACGCTTCAACGCCCTGGTGAATTAGCCCTGAAGCTCTGATTTTCTAGATAGTCCATGAAATTGACACTAATTCATCGAAATGCGGTGACACCCCCTCAACGCCTGTCGTTACGCCTTAATCCTATCTGGCCTGGGCTTTTTGGGACCTGTCGTGGCCTGGGGTGGGGAACCGAAATGGACCCCCAATTTATTTGTCTTACCCTTGAGCTAGGGGGCTAAAACTTACCACACTATACCCTTGAGTCAAACTCCAACAGAAAATGTAAACAAATCCAAGATGACCGCTTTGATGACGTCACGGTGACGTCATTTTCAAAAACGACATTTTTTGGTCGATTTTTTCGGTCAGATTTTCCGAATTTTTTATTTATGCAATTTCTCCGCAAAAACAGCTTGAGAAATTAGTAAATATTTATGTGATGTGAAATAAAATAGTTTTTGCCCACTTTTCATCACAGAAAAGCAGAAATTTTGAAGAAATATGACAAAAACATCATCTTTCTGGGACCCCACATGGCCGCCATCTTGAATTTACCCAAGATCCTTCCTTCGGGGGTCATGCAAATAGGCTCAAAATCACTCGAATATGATAAACTATAAAGTCACGAAGTTTCAGCTCTCTATTTCTTGTCGTTCCGGAGATAGCGCAGAAAGTTTGGCAGGGCGGAGATTCGACCCCCCCCCTATGCCAGGTAGGGTTAACGCCCATGATGTAGACCGGTGAGAGAACAACAACAACAACAACAACAACAAGGATGACAGGCCAATCGTTTTATTATACCCTCCAGTACATCAAACCCAAACTGGGTGAGCTGTGTTGGGTATGTTTACAATACAAGCAGCCTCTTGTCCAATCAGAGGCCGCCATTTGGCGCTGCATCTGTCATATTTGTTCATGCCCGTTAGATGAATTCTCGGTTGCTCTTGTCCAACCAGAAGTCCCCATTTTAGAAAGTTCCATCTTCAGCCATGTTCGCTCTGATCCGTTTGTTCTAATCGTCGTCGGGCAGGCCAGGATACCGTTGTGGCAACATATCCTCAAATAGTTGTTTGCGCATTCTGAGTATCTATCAGTGCATGGGTGAATACATTCATCCGATGGGGTGGTCGGTCACTTTGGTAACGAAAAACGTGACATTGGTCACCCTCTCTGCGACCCGTTGGGTGTTGGGGCTTTGTTGTTGGGCCCATTCCAACACATCCAATTGGTCCACTTGATCCCGCACGGGCTCTAGCGATGCCCTATCCGTGATGGTAAACGCTTGGTCAAATAGCCGGATGTTACTAATCGGGTAAAATTATCGGACTTGGTCTGTCTCATTATGCTGCAGCACATAACCAAACGCTAGATTCAACTTCAAGGCCGTAGTTTGATCGTTGAAGATGGCTTCCACGTATCTGAAGAGCCGACACAGGGACTCTAATCGGAAATTGTAGATGTCTAGTAGCAGGCGATGACGGTGGAAACATCGTCGGATCATAAACCAATGGTCCCTGTAGATGTCACTTAATGGATGGGCGTCCGGTAAGTGTTCACTGGGGGCATCCACTGGATCTTCCTGGAAATGCTCAAATTCGTCAGTCGTCAGTCACCGATGTCCGGCTTGATATCTAGGCCCGCTTCGACTATAGGCAAAAGCAAACTGGGCATGGGCTCGGTGCTCGGCAAGTGTTGGGTGGGTGGTGTCTCCATACGTTTCATCTCCCTGGGATCCTCTTCAGTGGGAGTGACCTTCCTGGGCTCCTCTTCAGTGGGAGTGACCTTCCTGGGCTCCTCTTCAGTGGAAAGTGGTCGCCCATGCCGTGGTGATGGACAATGAATCAAACGCTGATGCCGTCTTAACTGATTGAGCCGTTTGAAGAGTTGACCACATTCATTACGTTGTTCCCTCGCGCGCTCATAGAGTGAGCGTTCGTGGCGCCGTAAAGCATCTTCCCTATTCAATGATCGTGCCGTCGCAAATCTTCGGGGCCACTAAATGGCTTCAGGCAGGTCAAACAAGAGAACATTTCGGCTGCGTATCAGAAATTGCTGAACATTCCCACCTACCGCCTCTTTTATAAGCCCGCAGCCCGCAAGAACTGTCCTACGTTGTTCTTCCCAACAATCAGCTCATCGCTGCCCTGTACACTCGGGTGCGCTCTTGTGACATGTCTAGCATTGCGATATACAATATATTTCCTATATTATACAATATCTGCCCTTTATTATACCATATTTGCCCTCTATTATACAATAGCTCTCCTGTATTATACCATATCTTTGCTATATTATACAATATATGTCATGTATTATACCATATCTGTCCAGTATTATACAATATCTGTCCTGTATTATTCAATATCTGTCCTGAATTATACAATATTTGTCCTGTATTATACAAAATATGTCCTGTATTATACCATATCTGTGTTGTATTATAATATATCTGTGATATATTATACAATATCTGTCCTGTATTATACAATATCTGTCCAGTATTATACCAAATCTGTGCTGTATTATACCTTATCTGTCCTGTATTATACCATATCTGTCCAGTATTATACAATATCTGTCCTGTATTATACCATATCTGTGCTGTATTATACAATATCTGTCCTGTATTATAGAATATCTGTCCTGTATTATACCAAATATGTTCTGTATTGTACCAATAAATCCTGTACTATACAATATATGTTCTGTATTATACAATATGTGTTCTCTATTATATCATATCTCTCATGCAATATACCACATCTGCCCTGTATTGTACAATATTTGTCCTGTATTATACAATACCCATGTCCAGTTTGCTTGTGTCTACAGTCGAGGAGGGTCTAGATATCCAGCCGGACACTGGTGATACTGTTCCACATACGCCTGACGACATCGAGCATTTCCAGGAAGATCCAGTGGATGCCCCCAGTGATGTCTTACCGGACGCCCATCCATTAAGTGACATTTACAGGGACCATTGGTTCATGATCCGTCGATGTTTCCACCGTCATCGCCCGCTACCAGACATCTACAATTTCCGGTTGGAGGACCTGTCTCGGCTCTTTAAGTACGCGGAAGCCTACTTCAACGATCAAATGACGGCCTTCAAGTTGAATCTGGCGTTTGGTTATGTACTGCAGCATAATGAGACAGACCAAGTCCGATAATTTCACTCGAGCAGTAACATCCGGGTATTTGACCTACCGTCACGGATAGGGCATCACTAGAGACCGTGCCTGACCAAGTGGACCAATTGGATGTGTCGGAATGGGCCCAACAACAACGCGCCAACACCCAATGGGTCGAAGAGAGGCTGACCAATGTCACGTTTTTCGTTACCAAGCTGACCGACCACCCCATCTGATGAATGTATTCACCCATGCACTGATAGATACTCAGAATGCGCAAACAACTATTTGAGGATATGTTGCCTCAACGGTATCCTGGCCTGCCCGACGACGATTAGAACAAACGGATCAGAGCGAACATGGCCGAAGATGGAACTTTCTGAAATGGCGACTTCTGATTGGACAAGAGCAGCCGAGAATACATCTAACGAAAGAAAGAATATGACAGATGCAGCGCCAAATGGTGGCCTCTGATTACTTGAGGCTACTTGTATTATAAACATACCCAACGCAGTTCCCCCAGCTTGGGTATGATATACTGGAGGCGATAATAACATGATTGATCTGTCATCATGTTTGTTGCTTTTTTCTCTCACCTGTCTACATCATGGGCGTTAAGGCGTACCGACAGGCGTTGACGGGCGTCACCGCATTTCGATGAATTAGTGTCAATTTCATGGACTATCTTGAAAATCAGAGCTTCAGGGCTAATTCACCAGGGCGTTGAAGCGTTCAGCAGGCGTTGATACTCCTCACATGACCCATTCGGACCACGGATGGTCCATCTCTACCCCAAACGCTTTCCTACACACCTCAAAATGTCCGCTTTCGCTAATACGTCTACTGATGACGTCACCAATGACGTCACAGATCACGTGGACATGCCTCAAATGGTGGTCTACATACCAACAGCTACAAAATGACACCCCACACGACGCATTCGGACCAAGCATGGCCCCTCTCTACCCCAAACACAACCCCACGCACCCCCAAAATGACCACTTTACTTACTACACCCAACTGCGCATGTGCAGATTGACGCAATTTGCAATAAAAAAACACAACATTCTGACTCTACCCTACAAAAGCTTTACTTTGACACCTCCCACGACTCATTTGGACCAATAGTGGTCCATCTCTACCCCAAACACACCTCACACACCCCCAGAATGTCTGCTTTCTATACTACTACCAGACTGCGCATGCGCAGAATAATTAAAACGGACGATAAATTAGACCAGTCGGATGCTCCTCCACGAGAGCTTGAAACTAAGACCTCATACGACACCATCGGACCACTAGGGGCTCACCTACACCCCAA
Organism: Hanleya hanleyi; assembly: GCA_036873755.1. NCBI lineage: Eukaryota > Metazoa > Mollusca > Polyplacophora > Lepidopleurida > Hanleyidae > Hanleya > Hanleya hanleyi. Next base: position 75,523 of record JAVTVY010037197.1, on the reverse strand, counting down.
ACGCCCACCCAGCACTATTTGCCCACTACGCATGCGCGCAGTATCTTTTTTTAAAAAAATTCACCGCTTAGCTTCGAGACCCCATCGTTCATCGTGTTCTACGTGGTGAGACGTGGAAAACAATATTCCACAACCTATATCGCAATGTCCAGGAGTATATTTCCAGTATGGACCTATCCACTGAGCCAGTATGGGCCAATATACAGACCTACCCGGTACCTGGACCTTTCAAAAAAAAATTCACCGCTTAACTTCGAGACCCCTCCCATCGTATTCTACGTGGTTAGACATGAAAAACAAGATCCCGCAACCCATATCGCAATGAACATGTGCGAATTGCCCAGTATGGACCTATCCACTGAGCTAGTAGGCCTATGGGCCTATCCAGACCTCCGTGAACTTTTCGAAAAATTTCACCGCTTAGCTTCGGGACCCCGCCCATCGTGTTCTACGTGGTGAGACGTGAAAAACAAGATCCCATAACCTATATCGCAATGTCCAGGAGTACATTTCCCAGTATAGACCTATCCACTGAGCCAGTATGGGCCAATATGCAGACCTACCCGGTACCTGGACCGTTCAAAAATATTTCACCGCTTAATTTCGAGACCCCTCTCATCGTGTTCTACGTGGTTAGACGTGAAAAACAAGATCCCGCAACCCATATCGCAATGAACATGTGTGAATTGCCCAGTATGGACCTATCCACTGAGCCAGTAGGCCTATGGGCCTACACAGACTTCCGTGCACTTTTCCAAAAATTTCACCGCTTAGCTTCGGGACCCCGCCCATCGTGTTCTACGTGGTGAGACGTGAAAAACAGGATCCCACGACCCATATCGCAATGTCCAGGATGTTTCCCAGTATGGACCTATCCACTGAGCCAGTATGGGCCTATATACAGACCTACCCGGTACCGAAACATTTCGAAGCATTTCACCGCTTAGCTCCTAGACGTTTCCCATCGTGTTTTACGTGGTGAGACGAAGAAAACAAGACCCCACAACCCACAGTGGAATCCACAAAAAATGACCACCCCCCATACCCTATACAGGCATTTTTCAGTATAGATGCAAATGTTCGAATCATTCTCCTATTGTTGAGGTAAAGTGAAGTCCGTGTTCCGCATTTTATATTTCCGGAGTCCTCATTTTACATACACCCATCCATGACTTGATAGGCAGGCCCGATAAGCCAGAGACCGATATTGACCCTTTTCCCCTATTTTAGGGGTAAAGTCCGTGTTCTGCTTTTTATATTTTCGGGACAAACCCTCAATTTACTTGCGCCAACCCATGACTTGATCGCCCTGGACGAGCGCTCCACTTTGACACCTCACTCGACCCAATCGGTCCATTGGGGCCCCTCTGGCCCCCAAAATGTCCCGAAGATTTGCGACGATTGCCGGAGAATTTCCCCCGGCTCTCCGCGTATTTGGGACTACTTTCTATCCGCGGAGGCTTTTTCCCGCGATCGCATCATCGCCAGACCGCAACACCGCGGAGAAATACGTGACCGGAAGTCCCGGAACTATAGTGACCTTGACCTCTTGATCACGTGATCTCTCCGTGACCTCCCCCAAAATGACGAAAGGTCAAGTTGACTTCATCCGTCCTTTACATACTACTTATGTCTTCACGTTGTGCACGTTTAGGCACAGCCTCTATACACAATTAGGCGCATTTCCACAGTTAGACGCAAATTTTCTACACGATTAGGCGCAACGCATAATTAGGCGCAAAATGATTTCCACGATTAGGCGCAGTTTCACAATTAGGAGCATACTTCTCACACGAATAGGCGCATTTCCACAATTAGGAGCAATTTTTCTACACGGTTAGGCGCAACGCAAAATTAGGCGCAAGATCGTTCAAATGATTAGGAGCAGTTACATGATTAGACGCAGCTTCCTTACATGATTAGGCGCATTTACACAAATAGGCGCAAATTCCGTACACGATTAGGCGCAGTTCCACAATTAAGCGCAAATTTCGTACACGATTAGGCGCAGTTCCACCATTAACCGCAAATTTCCTACACGATTAGGCGCAACACGTTATTAGGCGCAATTTTGTTACACGATTTGGCGCTGACACGATTAGGCGCAAATACACGATTAGGCCCCCCACATGGCTTGCTTGAGGTCGAGGAGCATATACCCGTGCTGACGGGTTGTCGCATCTTTAAAGGCTTCCAACGCAAACGGTGTGCGGCCGGGATACATCTGTCTCGCCAGGTGCGGCAGTTGAGTGGTATCTCTCGGGTTTTTGAAGACCACCTGGTAGTGGGCATTTAAGCTGATGTTCCGATGTTCTTTGTTTTTACTGAACAGATTGTGCACAATGTAGATGATGCTGAGCCGTCGATGATGGCTGCCTTTGATAAAGAGTTGTGTGACCCGCGCATCCGTCTCCGCCATGAGACCATCCAGAACCACCAAGGTGTCCGGTTCCAAATCGGTCAGGTTGGGTAGGCCTTCCACGAACGTGATGTGGGGCATTGCTGCATACGCTGCCTGACGAAGTGCTTTTTGCCGGAGCCCGTCGGTCCTGCGATGACGCAAGTGACGCGAAGGTCCATGGTTCGAGCTGTATGCGCTGTCGTGGTAACCCGCTCTTGTAAATTTGGTACGAGTGAACTCGGGTGGTGGTGGGTACAACGTCGGTCGCCGTTGTCGATGGGCGTTCACTGTGAGTGATGAAAGCCGGTGGGTTTTCAGACGTAGTGGGTGTACTTGGTGTAGAGCTCGATGTGGACTGTATATTTGGTGTGGAACTCGATGTGGCTTGTACAGGTGGCGTGGTGGTGATGACTGAGCTCGTTTCGATCACGGGGTTGACTGGTGTAGGAAAGGTCTCTAGACTGGTTTGACTGCCACTCACAGCTGGAGTTCTAAGTTGGTTAAGTAGAGTGCTGAGATAGGCTACGTCGTAAAACACACCTCCGTACAACACACTCAGCAGGATTAGCAATATCACCACAGAGCCCACTTGCGCTTTGCGCGTTTTGGGGGACGCTGTGTTCAGGACTGGAGGGGCAGGACTCTGCGTGGATTAAGGACATGTTTTAAGAAAAGATATCCTGGGTCTTCGATGTGCGTCGTCGCTGGGTCGGCCGTCGACTGGTGCGTGGTCTCGGTGGTGCAGGTCTTTAATTTCCTACGGTGCGTTGTGCTTTGGCCACCAAGACGCCTCCCGCTTCTTTGGTCCGCCGTTTCAAGGCTTCTCTGGGTGCCGTACCCCCCAAGACATCATCGGCGACTTGCAGTCCACCTCGGACCGCTTGTTTACCGAATGCTTTCACCCCACGCGTCACCAAAGGCAGGAACGGTTTGACGATACTCCCGAGTATGTTCCCCAGCCCATATCCTCGTTGCATGCGTGCACCACTAAAGACCGGAAGGCTACCCCTGGCCTGTTGGGCATAATAGTCCATATAGCTGCGTGCATCGCACTCGTAGGGTACTTTCATTGTACAAAGTGGGGAGAACGTGTTTGTCGGAAATGAAGTGCCAGCACCACTTTCCCTTGTTCGAATGCGACCGGTCGTCCCGTGTCATCTCTTATATCCACCGTGATAGTGTTGTTGTCGGTTTGTCGTACGGGTAGGTAGAGCATGTGGGTGAAACTGTGGGTGACTTGATCCCCATACGTCTTAATGGGGTCACCCGTAACAGAGGTGTGTTGATATCGCCCACGATGTGGCTGTCGACCACATCAGAGTAGACGTAGAGTCCGTACATACCCGACTTCCACCATCGATCTGGCCATATTCCTCGGATGCGGACCCAGTGTGCGGAAGCCGGTGAGCGAGATCCACAGCATTGCTTGCAGATAGGACTCAGTACGACACTCAATGCTGGCGTGAGGAGGATCTGTGCCTTGCTCAAGTTGTGTGCGTTGTAATCGAAGTCCACGTGATTCTTGAAGGGAAAGGATTTGATGGGTTTTGAAGTATTCGTGACCTCCCGTAGAGCCTTATAATGCAACAGTCTTGTCAGCCCACCCATGAACTCCTTGGGGGTATCGTATTGGCCTTCGGGGAGGGTGAGTCGGGTGTTTTTGCCTTCGTAGGTCACCTCGTACCACACTTCATTGGCTCTCACGTTGTACCACGAGTAAGGGTATTGGATATCCACGAGGCCACATTCCCAGCGCCCAGGTAAATGCAACGGTTGCGGTAATTGGGTCACGTACTTGGCCAAGGTGTTGTCAGGAAACACATCCAGCGAACTGTTACTGGGTAGGGTGAGGTAAAACATGGCGACTGAGCTGTCCTGCTGCTGCTGTTGGTTTTAATAGGTGTTCCAGGCCTTGGGCGGTTGTGTCCGGCGTCGTATTCGTCGCGTTGACTTGCTACGTGTCACGGTTCTGGAGATGTGGGGTGTCCTGATCGAGGGTGGTTTTTTAAAGGTTTGAAAAGAAGGTGCCCGTCGCTGTGCTCTTTGGGGGCGACTTCAGTTCCACCTTCGGCTTCAAGAAGGTAGTGGCCAATGGGCGATTGGTGGGTCCGCTGCATCCAGGCCCAGCGATGAGGCTAAGACCAATTCCTGTTGTATGGCTGCAGATGTCTTTCAAGCCTTGAGCGAAGACCTCCCATCCTCGAGGGTCCGTGTGCGACCTGCGTTGACGTATCAGGTCATTCACTAAATCCGTCATGTGGGTACCGGGGACCACCTGATTCTGTACCAGTAGTTCGCCTGTATTATTCCAAGTCGTGTTAGGATTCTGTTTCATCCGTTGTAATACCACGCCAGCTTGTTTCTTGAACGATGCAGGTACACTCTTCAGGACTTCGTCTTCGACCCACTATGGGGCTGTGGGTGGTACCCCTGGTAATGGCGGCTGTTGGAGCGGTGCTGAGGTCGGCGGTGTGTCGCGTGGTGGTGGTGGTGCTGGGGTAGAGAGGGTTTTGTATTGGTCCATGAACGTCATGTACCGTTGAAGCGTCTCATTGTACCGTTGTACTTTCTCGCTGTCGCTTATCCCCGGTTTTTGTAAGATCTGTTGCATCTCTTCATCGAGGGTGTTTATGGTCTTCACCGTAGGTGGAACAGAGTAGGGCGACTGGAGGTTTTGAAGGACCCGTGGTTCGACGAGGACCATTTTTTTTCGTGTGGTTCATTGTCGGCCGAAGAGTCCACCCAATACTGGACCCAACACGGAAGCGGCCAACGGTGCTAAGATGGTCCCGAGAAAGCCGCTTTTCTGTAACACCTTTTTCTTTTGTGTTTGAGAGACTGACTTCTGGACTAGGGTTCGGAGACCTGTCTTATGCTTGGCCAGCTTGGTCTTCTGAGCCGGAGTCAGTGGTACGTTGCCTTTTAACAGGTTGTACCCGATCTCGCACAGACAGCGTACAAGGTCAGGGTCCGCGTCGCGTACAATGGTTCGTACCAACTCGGGTGGGGCCGTCGTCAATACACGAAGCGTCGGGGCGTGGTTCCGTACTCGTGCAGACATCATGTACAACTAATGCTAGAACCCACAACTCTCTCCTTTTTATCTGGCTACCTCCTGAATATTGAACAGAGACAAAGTCAACCATGATGTTGTATTAATTCTTTTATTATCCCATCACCAAACACACACCCCAGCTGGGGGTGCCACTGTGGGTGTGTTTACATTATTTTTGCATGTACACGTGGTGGGTTTCTCCGGGAAAGATTCCGGTCCGTAGTCGAAGGTGATCGGGGGTGGCTTGCTTGAGGTCGAAGAGCATATACCCGTGCTGAGGGGTTGTCGCATCTTTAAAGGCTTCCAACGCAAACGGTGTGCGGCCGGGATACATCTGTCTCGCCAGGTGCGGCAGTTGAGTGGTGTCTCTCGGGTTTTTGAAGACCACCTGGTAGTGGGCATTTAAGCTGATGTTCCGATGTTCTTTGTTTTTACTGAACAGATTGTGCACAATGTAGATGATGCTGAGCCGTCGATGATGGCTGCCTTTGATAAAGAGTTGTGTGACCCGCGCATCCGTCTCTGCCATGAGACCATCCAGAACCACCAAGGTGTCCGGTTCCAAATCGGTCAGGTTGGGTAGGCCTTCCACGAACGTGATGTGGGGCATTGCTGCATACGCTGCCTGCCATTCTCCGTAACACCACACGACTCGGGCAATGGGTTGTGGTGTTGAAGGAGCTTCCTGACGAAGTGCTTTTTGCCGGAGCCCGTCGGTCCTGCGATGACGCAAGTGACGCGAAGGTCCATGGTTCGAGCTGTATGCGCTGTCGTGGTAATTAACCTGCTCTTGTAAATTTGGTACGAGTGAACTCGGGTGGTGGTGGGTACAACGTCGGTCGCCGTTGTCGAGGGGCGTTCACTGTGAGTGATGAAATCCGGTGGGTTTTCAGACGTAGTGGGTGTACTTGGTGTAGAGCTCGATGTGGACTGTATATTTGGTGTGGAACTCGATGTGGCTTGTACAGGTGGCGTGGTGGTGATGACTGAGCTCGTTTCGATCACGGGGTTGACTGGTGTAGAGAAGGTCTCTAGACTGGTTTGACTGCCACTCACAGCTGGAGTTCTAAGTTGGTTAAGTAGAGTGCTGAGATAGGCTACGTCGTAAAACACACCTCCGTACAACACACTCAGCAGGATTAGCAATATCACCACAGAGCCCACTTGCGCTTTGCGCGTTTTGGGGGACGCTGTGTTCAGGACTGGAGGGGCAGGACTCTGCGTGGATTAAGGACATGTTTTAAGAAAAGATATCCTGGGTCTTCGATGTGCGTCGTCGCTGGGTCAGCCGTCGACTGGTGCGTGGTCTCGGTGGTGCAGGTCTTTAATTTCCTACGGTGCGTTGTGCTTTGGCCACCAAGACGCCTCCCGCTTCTTTGGCCCGCCGTTTCAAGGCTTCTTTGGGTGCCGTACCCCCCAAGACATCACCGGCGACTTGCAGTCCACCTCGGACCGCTTGTTTACCGAATGCTTTCACCCCACGCGTCACCAAGGGCAGGAACGTTTTGACGATACTCCCGAGTATGTTCCCCAGCCCATATCCTCGTTGCATGCGTGCACCACTAAAGACCGGAAGGCTACCCCTGGCCTGTTGGGCATAATAGTCCATATAGCTGCGTGCATCGCACTCATAGGGTACTTTCATTGTACAAAGTGGGGAGAACGTGTTTGTCGGAAATGAAGTGCCAGCACCATTTTCCCTTGTTCGAATGCGACCGGTCGTCCCGTGTCATCTCTTATATCCACCGTGATAGTGTTGTTGTCGGTTTGTCGTACGGGTAGGTAGAGCATGTGGGTGAAACTGTGGGTGACTTGATCCCCATACGTCTTAATGGGGACCACCCGTAACAGAGGTGTGCTGATATCGCCCACGATGTGGTTGTCGACCACGTCCGAGTAGACGTAGAGTCCGTACATACCCGACTTCATATCCATCGGGATCTGGCCATGGTCTTCGGATGGACCCGTGTAGGTCGGGTGAGCGAGATCCAGCATTTGCTGTAGGATAGGACTCAGTACGACACTCACGTTGGCGGTGAGGAGGATCTGTGCCTTGTCGTTGTGTGCGTTGTAATCGAAGTCCACGTGATTCTTGAAGGGAAAGGTTTTCACAGGTTTTGAAGTATTCGTGACCTCCCGTAGAGCCTTATAATGCAACAGTCTTGTAAGCCCCTGTATGAACTCCTTGGGGGTATCGTATTGGCCTTCGGGGAGGGTGAGTCGGGTGTCTTTTCCTTCGTAGGTCACCTCAGTACCACACTTCATTGGCTCGCACGTTGTACCACGAGTAAGGGTATTGGATAGCCACGAGGCTACATTCCCATCGTCCAGGTAAATGCAACGGTTGCGGTAATTGGGTCACGTACTTGGCCAAGATGTTGTCAGGAAACACATCCAGCGAACTGTTACTGGGTAGGGTGAGGTAAAACATGGCGACTGAGCTGTCCTGCTGCTGCTATTGGTTTTGATAGGTGTTCCAGGCCTTGGGCGGTTGTGTCCGGTGTCGTGATCGCCGCGGTGACTTGCTACGTGTCACGGCTCTGGAGATGTGGGGTGTCTTGATCAGGGGTGGTTTTTTAAAGGAGTGAAAAGAAGGTGTCCGTCGTTGTGGTGTTTTGGGGGGCGACTTCGGTTCCGACTCGGCTTCCCAAGAAGGTAGTGGGCCACTCGGCGATTGGTGGGTCCGCTGCATCCAGGCCCAGCGCTGGAGGTTCCAGACCAATTCCTGTTGTACATGCATGTCTTTCAAGCCTTGAGCGAAGACCTCCCATCCTCGAGGGTCCGTGTGCGACCTGCGTTGACGTATCAGGTCATTCACTAAATCCGTCATGTGGGTACCGGGGACCACCTGATTCTGTACCAGTAGTTCGCCTGTATTATTCCAAGTCGTGTTAGGATTCTGTTTCATCCGATGTAATACCAGGCCAGCTTGTTTCTTGAACGATGCAGGTACTAGGGGCTAGGGGCCGTATGAACCCATGTACTTGAAGATCCTCATGGTACTCATATGAACAGTCACAATCAAAGCGTGACTGAGATACATCTTTTTTTTAGATGACGACTCTATAACGAATATTATGGATTAAGAATACTGATCAGCGATACGGATTTGATATTTTTGGAACATCCTGATGTCTTGCCGGCATCATTGAAAACTGTTGACCACTTCTCTCCGGCAGGAAACAAGCCTATGTTTATGTATACAATGATTGTCTTTTTGAATTTGGTGCTAATACTGTTATGTGGAAAATTGGAATAGGTCTTTGGATTATGGACGCGGATATTCTCTAATGGACGACGGCTGGATTATGAATGACGGACTAGACGCTTGTAATTCGTCTTCGACCCATTATGGGGCTGTGGGTGGTACCCCTGGTAATGGCGGCTGTTGGAGCGGTGCTGAGGTCGGCGGTGTGTCGCGTGGTGGTGATGGTGCTGGGGTAGAGAGGGTTTTGTATTGGTCCATGAACGTCATGTACCGTTGAAGCGTCTCATTGTACCGTTGTACTTTCTCGCTGTCGCTTAACCCCGGTTTTTGTAAGATCTGTTGCATCTCTTCATCGTGGGTGTTTATGGTCTTCACCGTACGTGGAACAGAGTAGGGCGATTGGAGGTTTTGAAGGACCCGTGGTTCGACGAGGACCATTTTTTTTCGTGTGGTTCATTGTCGGCCGAAGAGTCCACCCAATACTGGACCCAACACGGAAGCGGCCAACGGTGCTAAGATGGTCCCGAGAAAGCCGCTTTTCAGTAACACCTTTTCTTTTGTGTTTGAGAGACTGACTTCTGGACTAGGGTTCGGAGACCTGTCTTATGCTTGGCCAGCTTGGTCTTCTGAGCCGGAGTCAGTGGTACGTTGCCTTTTAACAGGTTGTACCCGATCTCGCACAGACAGCGTACAAGGTCAGGGTCCGCGTCGCGTACAATGGTTCGTACCAACTCGGGTGGGGCCGTCGTCAATACACGGAGCGTCGGGGCGTGGTTCCGAACTCGTGCAGACATCATGTACAACTAATGCTAGAACCCACAACTCTCTCCTTTTTATCTGCCTATCTCCTGAATATTGAACAGAGACAAAGTCAACCATGATGTTGTATTAATTATTTTATTATCCCATCACCAAACACACACCTCAGCTGGGGGTGCCACTGTGGGTGTGTTTACATTATTTTTGCATGTACACGTGGTGGGTTTCTCCGGGAAAGATTCCGGTCCGTAGTCGAAGGTGATCGGGGGTGGCTTGCTTGAGGTCGAAGAGCATATACCCGTGCTGAGGGGTTGTCGCATCTTTAAATGCTTCCAACGGAAATGGTGTGCGGCCGGGATACATCTGTCTCGCCAGGTGCGGCAGTTGAGTGGTGTCTCTCGGGTTTTTGAAGACCACCTGGTAGTGGGCATTTAAGCTGATGTTCCGATGTTCTTTGTTTTTACTGAACAGATTGTGCACAATGTAGATGATGCTGAGCCGTCGATGATGGCTGCCTTTGATAAAGAGTTGTGCGCCCCGCGCATCCGTCTCTGCCATGAGACCATCCAGAACCACCAAGGTGTCCGGTTCCAAATCGGTAAGGTTGGGTAGGCCTTCCACGAACGTGATGTGGGGCATTGCTGCATACGCTGCCTGACGAAGTGCTTTTTGCCGGAGCCCGTCGGTCCTGCGATGACGCAAGTGACGCGAAGGTCCATGGTTCGAGCTGTATGCGCTGTCGTGGTAACCCGCTCTTGTAAATTTGGTACGAGTGAACTCGGGTGGTGGTGGGTAGAACGTCGGTCGCCGTTGTCGATGGGCGTTCACTGTGAGTGATGAAAACCGGTGGGTTTTCAGACGTAGTGGGTGTACTTGGTGTAGAGCTCGATGTGGACTATATATTTGGTGAGGAACTCGATGTGGCTTGTACAGGTGGCGTGGTGGTGATGACTGAGCTCGTTTCGATCACGGGGTTGACTGGTGTAGAGAAGGTCTCTAGACTGGTTTGACTGCCACTCACAGCTGGAGTTCTAAGTTGGTTAAGTAGAGTGCTGAGATAGGCTACGTCGTAAAACACACCTCCGTACAACACACTCAGCAGGATTAGCAATATCACCACAGAGCCCACTTGCGCTTTGCGCGTTTTGGGGGACGCTGTGTTCAGGACTGGAGGGGCAGGACTCTGCGTTGATTAAGGAGATGTTTTAAGAAAAGATATCCTGGGTTTTCGATGTGCGTCGTCGCTGGGTCGGCCGTCGACTGGTGCGTGGTCTCGGTGGTGCAGGCCTTTAATTCCCTACGGTGCGTTGTGCTTTGGTCACCAAGACGCCTCCCGCTTCTTTGGCCCGCCGTTTCAAGGCTTCTTTGGGTGCCGTACCCTCCAAGACATCACCGGCGACTTGCAGTCCACCTCGGACCGCTTGTTTACCGAATGCTTTCACCCCACGCGTCACCAAGGGCAGGAACGTTTTGACGATACTCCCGAGTATGTTCCCCAGCCCATATCCTCGTTGCATGCGTGCACCACTAAAGACCGGAAGGCTACCCCTGGCCTGTTGGGCATAATAGTCCATATAGCTGCGTGCATCGCACTCGTAGGGTACTTTCATTGTACAAAGTGAGGAGAACGTGCTTGTCGGAAATGAAGTGCCAGCACCACTTTCCCTCGTTAGAATGCGACCGGTCGTCCCGTGGCATCTCTTATATCCACCGTGATAGTGTTGTTGTCGGTTTGTCGTACGGGTAGGTAGAGCATGTGGGTGAAACTGTGGGTGACTTGATCCCCATACGTCTTAATGGGGACCACCCGTAACAGAGGTGTGTTGATATCGCCCACGATGTGGTTGTCGACCACGTCCGAGTAGACGTAGAGTCCGTACATACCCGACTTCATATCCATCGGGATCTGGCCATGGTCTTCGGATGGACCCGTGTAGGTCGGGTGAGCGAGATCCAGCATTTGCTGTAGGATAGGACTCAGTACGACACTCACGTTGGCGGTGAGGAGGATCTGTGCCTTGTCGTTGTGTGCGTTGTAATCGAAGTCCACGTGATTCTTGAAGGGAAAGGTTTTCACAGGTTTTGAAGTATTCGTGACCTCCCGTAGAGCCTTATAATGCAACAGTCTTGTAAGCCCCTGTATGAACTCCTTGGGGTATCGTATTGGCCTTCGGAGAGGGTGAGTCGGGTGTCTTTTCCTTCGTAGGTCACCTCAGTACCACACTTCATTGGCTCGCACGTTATACCACGAGTAAGGGTATTAGATATCCACGAGGCTACATTCCCATCGTCCAGGTAAATGCAACGGTTGCGGTAATTGGGTCACGTACTTGGCCAAGGTGTTGTCAGGAAACACATCCAGCGAACTGTTACTGGGTAGGGTGAGGTAAAACATGGCGACTGAGCTGTCCTGCTGCTGCTATTGGTTTTAATAGGTGTTCCAGGCCTTGGGCGGTTGTGTCCGGCGTCGTGTTCGCCGCGGTGACTTGCTACGTGTCACGGCTCTGGAGATGTGGGGTGTCTTGATCAGGGGTGGTTTTTTAAAGGAGTGAAAAGAAGGTGTCCGTCGTTGTGGTGTTTTGGGGGGTGACTCCGGTTCCGACTCGGCTTCCCAAGAAGGTAGTGGGCCACTCGGCGATTGGTGGGTCCGCTGCATCCAGGCCCAGCGCTGGAGGTTCCAGACCAATTCCTGTTGTACATGCATGTCTTTCAAGCCTTGAGCGAAGACCTCCCATCCTCGAGGATCCGTGTGCGGCCTGCGTTGACGTATCAGGTCATTCACTAAATCCATCATGTGGGTACCGGGGACCACCTGATTCTGTACCAGTAGTTCGCCTTTATTATTCCAAGTCATGTTAGGATTCTGTTTCATCCGTTGTAATACCAGGCCAGCTTGTTTCTTGAACGATGCAGGTACACTCTTCAGGACTTCGTCTTCGACCCACTGTGGGGCTGTGGGTGGTACCCCTGGTAATGGCGGCTGTTGGAGCGGTGCTGAGGTCGGCGGTGTGTCGCGTGGTGGTGGTGGTGCTGGGGTAGAGAGGGTTTTGTATTGGTCCATGAACGTCATGTACCGTTGAAGCGTCTCATTGTACCGTTGTACTTTCTCGCTGTCGCTTAACCCCGGTTTTTGTAAGATCTGTTGCATCTCTTCATCGAGGGTGTTTATGGTCTTCACCGTAGGTGGAACAGAGTAGGGCGATTGGAGGTTTTGAAGGACCCGTGGTTCGACGAGGACCATTTTTTTTCGTGTGGTTCATTGTCGGCCGAAGAGTCCACCCAATACTGGACCCAACACGGAAGCGGCCAACGGTGCTAAGATGGTCCCGAGAAAGCCGCTTTTCTGTAACACCTTTTTCTTTTGTGTTTGAGAGACTGACTTCTGGACTAGGGTTCGGAGACCTGTCTTATGCTTGGCCAGCTTGGTCTTCTGAGCCGGAGTCAGTGGTACGTTGCCTTTTAACAGGTTGTACCCGATCTCGCACAGACAGCGTACAAGGTCAGGGTCCGCGTCGCTTACAATGGTTCGTACCAACTCGGGTGGGGCCATCGTCAATACACGGAGCGTCGGGGCGTGGTTCCGTGCAGACATCATGTACAACTAATGCTAGAACCCACAACTCTCTCCTTTTTATCTGCCTACCTCCTGAATATTAAACAGAGACAAAGTCAACCATGGTGTTGTATTAATTATTTTATTATCCCATCACCAAACACACACCCCAGCTGGGGGAGCCACTGTGGGTGTGTTTACATTATTTTTGCATGTACACGTGGTGGGTTTCTCCGGGAAAGATTCCGGTCCGTAGTCGAAGGTGATCGGGGGTGGCTTGCTTGAGGTCGAAGAGCATATACCCGTGCTGAGGGGTTGTCGCATCTTTAAAGGCTTCCAACGCAAACGGTGTGCGGCCGGGATACCTCTGTCTCGCCAGGTGCGGCAGTTGAGTGGTATCTCTCGGGTTTTTAAAGACCACCTGGTAGTGGGCATTTAAGCTTATGTTCCGATGTTCTTTGTTTTTACTGAACAGATTGTGCACAATGTAGATGATGCTGAGCCGTCGATGATGGCTGCCTTTGATAAAGAGTTGTGTGACCCGCGCATCCGTCTCCGCCATGAGACCATCCAGAACCACCAAGGTGTCCGGTTCCAAATCGATCAGGTTGGGTAGGCCTTCCACGAACGTGATGTGGGGCATTGCCGCATACGCTGCCTGCCATTCTCCGTAACACCACACGACTCGGGCAATGGGTGGGGTGTTGAAGGAGCTTCCTGACGAAGTGCTTTTTGGCGGAGCCCGTCGGTCCTGCGATGACGCAAGTGACGCGAAGGTCCATGGTTCGAGCTGTATGCGCTGTCGTGGTAACCTGCTCTTGCAAATTTGGTACGAGTGAACTCGCGTGGTGGTGGGTACAACGTCGGTCGCCGTTGTCGATGGGCGTTCACTGTGAGTGATGAAATCCGGTGGGTTTTCAGACGTAGTGGGTGTACTTGGTGTAGAGCTCGATGTGGACTGTATATTTGGTGTGGAACTCGATGTGGCTTGTACAGGTGGCGTGGTGGTGATGACTGAGCTCGTTTCGATCACGGGGTTGACTGGTGTAGAGAAGGTCTCTAGACTGGTTTGACTGCCACTCACAGCTGGAGTTCTAAGTTGGTTAAGTAGAGTGCTGAGATAGGCTACGTCGTAAAACACACCTCCGTACAACACACTCAGCAGGATTAGCAATATCACCACAGAGCCCACTTGCGCTTTGCGCGTTTTGGGAGACGCTGTGTTCAGAGGCACCGTATTCATGGTCGAACGTGGAATGAAGGAAGACGGTAGTGGTGTCTGGCTTTATAGTCGTTTCACCTGGTTGGCCGCGACCCAGGAATTGAAGGAACTGGGCCAGCCTTGTCATTTGACGAAATGTAACAGTTTGCCACGTCGACGTTCTGTTTTCAAAATCTGCTCCACCGTGTAGTAGTCTTGGTTTGTTTTTACGACAGGCTGTAATTCCGTCTCGTAAAACGTCCCTAGCAACGGTTCCCCTTGAAGATCTTCCAGTTCATAATCAGGAAGTGCTCAGGGTGCACTCCAGGGATTCTTCCATTCGGCATGGAATAGACTATGGGTCCGTTTTTCGGTCACCAGTTGTCGTAAAATCACTTATATGTATATATTTTCTGAAAGAGCATGATGAATCTATTATTTTAAGATATAACACTGCTATGTTATAGAAAAATTAAACTCGAACTTTCTCCTCCATGCTTGCTTCATTTTTCCTAGAAAATCCCTTAAAAATGTCGAAAAATGGTCAAATTCGGCTCAATTTCCGGAAAAATCTGTAAGAGCGATTTCAATTAAACTTCTTACTCACGTTCCCTGGTCCGGTCTCAACTTAAAAAGGCAAACAAAAGTGGGTGTCAACCTGACCGTTTTTTGTCAGATTTTCTTCCCGTAAATGAGTCCCGATTTTTAGGCACACCCAAGGGGCATAACTGAGGCAGGACAAAATTTACTCCATGATCCCGATCAGCGTGTAGACGAAGCCAGCACTCGATTTGTACGTACTCCTTTGCAGCGTTGATAATGCTGAATGGGATGGTATTATAAATATAAGCTATTAAGAAGACAAGATGGAATTATGATGTAGCAGAACAAGGGCAGTCTATCGTATTATGAAATTAGACCGGGGCCATTACTACGAAACTGTGGAGGGCCACCATAAGGGGCAGGGTGTTTTTTTCGAAATTAATTATTCACATTTATCGTAATCTGGGAGTGTTTGCGAGTATGGTGGTATACAACACTTGCCAGTTATACATATTATTTTGGGAAATCCGACTGATAACTTTTCCCCTACCCCATCTTTGTTTTGATCACTTTTGCCAACTCTAGCAGGATTTTCGATAATAAAACTCAAAATTAACCCATTTACTCTTAATAATGGACATCCCTTCGGCAATATCAAGGCCGCCGTTGCTTTTCCGTTTTCAAATGATAGCAGGAACGCGGGAAAAATGCAAATAAGAGATGTAACGAAGTCAAATTATTGGTAATTTTGCACTAAATTTTCTCCTAGAAACATGGGAAATACTTCAGAAACTTGAGAAATAATTCGTGAAACCTCAATAATATACATTCATTCCATCCTTTATGGACGGTAAATGGGTTCTCTTGTAAAGAAAATTTACACTGGCAAATTTATATCATTCTGATAGGACTTCGTTCTGCCATAATATCCACCGAAGTCTCATTCCAGGGGGAGATAACTCCTGTATGGAATACAGTATGCAATAACCTCAATAGTATACTAATGGACACACTGTGGATTATTTTAATCGAACTCCTGGTCTTCTTTACATCTGCTTCCGAAAATAGCGCTTCAGGTGTAACTAGGCAGTCAAAATTAAACAATCTGGCGTAATGACACATCTCCGCTCCGTAACGGAGTCTACACTGAGATAATGCATAGACTCCACTATTTTGCCTCGGGGGTCAAGCTGAGAAACGCCAGTATTATATGCTCTGTCATGGTCAGTACGTGAATGGTACAAGATTTGACTGTCTCTCGTATTTATAGGGAGAAAATGTTTATGACGTGAGATCAAAGGATCGGGTGGTCATGTCACTGGGCTGACAGTCTATCCGGATAATCAATGGCATCGTCGTCTGCCTCCGCTTCATCGCTAGGTTTGGTAATTTGTTCATTGGGTTCTGCCGCCGCATCACTCAGGGCACGAGCCCAGCCCAACTGAACAGCTGACCGCTCGTCCGGTGTAAACAGCCGTTCCACAATAGACACCACTTTCTCGAAGGCTGTCCACAGATCAGGGTCTAGGGTGAAGCCTCGCGTAGGGTCTTGGTAACAGCCCAGGCGTGGGAAGAAGGGTCCACGGTATACGTAGATGGCATTGTCTATGTGGATGAGGTTTCCGTCGAGCACACCGCTCCACACCCGTTTAAATTTGGTCCAGCCGTCACGGTGTAGGGTAACCGTATTCGATAGGGTCTCAGCGCGCGACCAGCAAACATCTCCACGGTCTTCAACTATGGTGACTTTATCTTCATAGACGTGTAACCCCAGCCGGGGTATAAGGGAAAGGATGGCTCGTAGGACTGGTGACATGGTTGACCCAATGACGAACGGTGAATGACACACACTGTGACTGTCTCTCGTATTTATGATCAGGTCCCTCGGTGACATGGTTGACGCAATGACGATCGGTGAATGACGCACACTGTGACTGACCCTCGTATATATAGGTTGCACATAAGCGCATCTGTGGAGGCTCTGAAGAGCCGTTCTTTTTCTGTCGCTGTCGTTGTCATTGCCACAGCGTCAGAGTCAATAGGGCAAAGACCATTACTAGTGGTCCATAGTCCGGGCATCAAGGATGGCTGTCATAGTCCAGTAGTGGTGAGTGATAGCACACCTCTCCATCGAGTGCACTCTGTCGAGGACCGCTTCTGTGAACACTTTCAGGATCTGGCGTCGCCCCTCGTTGTCGTCACCATCTGCAAACATTGACCGAACGACTGCTCGGTAACCCGTGAGTGAATTAACCACGGTCGCATGCTGTAAAATGCGAGTCGCATAGAGATGGGTGTCCGTCATGGCTCTGCAACCGTAGAAATAGGGGTGTGGGATCCAGAGGGACGTGTTTTATAGACCATGTCACACATGCGCACATATACGTAGCTCTGCGGGTGTAGTCCGTGATACGTACTATTCTGATTGGTTAGTCCAAAAAGAGAGCAACAACAACAAAGATTACAGCCCAATCATTTTATTAGCCCCTCCATCACAGCATATCCACGCTGGGGGAACCGCTATGGGTGTGTTTACATGCGGATGTTAAAGGTTAAAAGATTAGAAGTTAAAGCTTATGTCAGCGGTTAAAGGTCATTTCCGGTCACGTGAGAGTAAACATGGAAAAATCCGGCTGTAAGATGAGGACCCGGATGTAAAACCACAGTATCCGGATGGAAGACGGAGGAACGACGGAAAAAGGCCACTGGGAAACGTGGATGTTGACAAGGTCCCGGATGTAAAATCCACTGCCCACACACACACACACACACACACACACACTTTAACAGACCCCGATAAGCCCGGAGATCGATATTAGCCCCCACTAGACAGGGTTGATAGGAGTTTTCCCCTATTGTAGGGGTAAATTACAAGCGTCTAGTCCGTCATTCATAATCCAGCCGTCGTCCATTAGAGAATATCCGCGTCCATAGTCCAAAGACCTATTCCATTTTCCACATAACAGTATTAGCACCAAATTCAAAAAGACAATCATAGTATACAAAAACATAGGCTTGTTTCCTGCAAGAGAGAAGCGGTCAACAGTTTTCAATGATGCCGTGTTCCGCTTTTTATATTTTTTTCTAGAGAAATTTTTACATACACCCACCCCGCCTCTCTCAACAGGCTCCGCTAAGCCCGGGGGACCGATACTAGCCCTTTGGGATAGGGTTGATAGGAGTTTTCTCCTATTGTAGGGATAAAGTCCGTGTTCCGCTTTTTATATTTTCGGAGACAAATCCTCATTTTACATGCACCCACCCATGACTGGATGGCGCTAGAGGAACGCTTCACTTTGACACCTCACTCGACCCAATCAGTCCAATAGGGGCCCCTCTCGCCCCTGAAGATTGCCGAACATTCTCACGTAAACGCACGTATTTGGGACTACTCTCTGTCAGCGGAGGCAGACCGCATCACCGCCAGACCGCATCACCGCGGAGGAATATATCCCCAAGGTCACGCCCGATTCACGCAGATCGGAAATGACGTCATACACGTCACTTGCGCAGAACACTCCTGTGCACACCTCCCCATGACCTCACGAAACCTCCACTTTCACTTTCTCACGCATGCGCACTGAACCAAAAAAGCGTGAGTATGCTTGCTGTATACTACTAATAATAGGTTCAACTGTCGGTTGGGCTGGTTTCACAACTGACTGGTCCACAGTGTTGCTAAACAAGCTCTCAGGTGTCGTTCCTTCGTCTTCCATATTTATAAAGTGGGACAGAACATTCAAATTACTTGGTTACGAACATGTTCGGTAGAGGGGTTCAGTCAGGAACATCAACGACTTTGACAAATCCCAGCTTTTCAATATATTAGCCAATATGTCCTTTCTGGACTACCATATTCTAATCCTCATCTCCCTAGTATAATCCGTAGCGTGTCCGACTCCGACTCCTACTCCTCCTCCTCCTCCGCTTTACTCACTGCACATCGGGTCGCATAGGTATGGCGCGGGATAGGGTGGGGTGAGAGAACTGGGGTTTTCGCTACCTGAGATTCCATGGGCCAGGCTTACACCCTACAGTAGAATGGGTCGACTGCGCATGCGCGATGAGTAGTGCGCGATGAGTAGTATAGAAAGGGCACGCAAAGTGGTCCAATAAGTATCTGAAAGAAACCTCTAAAAATGCTCCAGATAACGACAAAGGAAGTGGGGGGGCTTGCTCCCTGATTTCCTATTAATATGATGGTATTTGTTAATAATGCCATATTATACATGTGTCATTGTTATTCACTTCATGTAGCCAATAGAACAGACAACAAATTTGTCTATAAAAAAGGTTCGCAACTACAACAATTTGTTACTGAAGATCTGTCGAAACGGCGATACCGGTTTAGCAAAATCTAGTCATAATAATAGTGGGGGAGTGAATGTGTTGTCTGTGGTACGATAATCTTTACAAAAGTCAGCTTGATTTGTAGTCCAGTATTGTGATTTTCGCAAATAGCAATACAATTAATCATAGATCAACCAATCAAACTATTTAACCTGGTAGGTCTACTAGACAGTGGTCACTTTCCAGATGCATAGTCAGCATCAACTATTATTCCATTGCGCAAAAAAGGCAGTAAAGTTGGATGATATTGGCAAGTAGCAATGTCACGATGAAATAACTTTACTGCCTTTTTTGTGTAGTGGACTATGCAACAGGAACCACTGTCTAGTAGACCTACCCGCTTAAATAGTTTGATTGGTTGATCTATGATTACTGGTATTTAATTAGTTCATTACTGTTAGTGTCTTCATTTTGACTTTTATTAATTCATAAAAGCTTCCAATTACTATGGATCTCTTCAGCCAAAATAGGAATCCACTCACAAAAAAATAGCGGCTTTCAAGGATTTCCTGATTTTTATACCACAGTGACCTTTGACCTCAACCGTTTTCACTCACAAAAAATTGCAGCTCTGGATAAAAACTGTCATGGATATAGACTGGACACCGACGAATGGACAGATGAACGGAAATCACCATCACATGATACGTTCATTTTTGGGCGGGCGTATAAAAGTCCAAATGAAACTCAACACGAATCCACAGATATACAGAAACTGAAACGCAGCAATTTAAACATGTAGCATCACCTGCCAGTTATTGGACACTTTTTGCATATATTGGTTTACTGGCTGACATAGGACGACACATATAATTGAAAACCAACGACTACTCCTTGAATCCTGATTTATGACAAGTGAGAACTTATCAAATGCAACATGAAAATCTTCAGGCCATCTGTTGGTCAGGTCGAGGCTGTCCGTGATCAATCTTCAGGCCATCTGTAATGTTGGTCAGATCCAGGCTGTCCGTGATCGATCTTCAGTCCATCTAATGTTGGTGAGGTACAGGCTGTCCGTGATCAATCTCCAGGCCATCTGTGATGTTGGTCAGGTCGAGGCTGTCCGTGATCAATCTTCAAGCCATCTGTAATGTTGGTGAGGTCCAGGCTGTCCCTGATCAATCCCCAGGCCATTCTAATGTTGGTTAGGTCGAGGCTGTCCGTGATCAATCTTCAGGTCATCTTTAATGTTGGTGGGGTCCATGGCTGTCCGTGATCAAGTTTCCCGACAGTTATTGGACACTTCGTTTTTCGCAAAATAAATCTATAGCGAAAGTGACAGTCAATATATTATAGTTATTGGTCCTGTTGAGAAGACATATATAAATACACAGGGTTCCCAGCTTTTCATGGAAACAAAATTCCCTGATTTTTCCCTGATTAATTTCCCAAATTCCCTGAGAAATATTTCCTCCATGACCGGGTTGTAGCAATTGGAACACTAAGATACATAGGCAACTTGCACAAATGCACGCAATGGCCTCCCTTCTCCCCTTACAGTCATCCATTCCTCACCATACATGTATGCAATTACCATGATTACCTATACAAACATTAAGTGTACACTAATAATACAAGAACACTTTAACCCACTATTAGACGTTCGACTCTTTCCTGTGCGTGCAGTCCAAATATTTTATTTACACAGAATAACAGCTCAAACTGTCTCTCCATGCTTTACATCTGTCCAAGCTTTCCTACGAACAGAGAAAACTACTAGTTAATGTTTCTGAATTACTGTTTCCAAATCTAAGGCCAGATGATTCAAGTGTCCTTTACACTTTCTTCAAGGAGTCGGACAGTTTAGTTACAATGGCCCTTTTTTTTTATGTCTGTCTCCATTTCCTTGGCAACCACTGGCCAGAAGATGTGTATTCAGAATTCATAGTCACATTGCATGCAGTTATGAAAAAAATAGTCCTGATAAAGAGTTCAAGCTATGCTAGATAAGCCCTTAATGAGTTAAGAAGGAAAATGTTTTTCACTGGTGTGCACTAAAAAGCCAACATAGCCACATGTGACTCCTCTCTTGCTACTCAATTTCCCCGAGTTTTCCCTGATGTTCGGTATTTTCTCAAATTCTCTGAGTTTTCCCGGACTGGAAAACTGAAAAATCATTTTCCCTGATTTCCCCGAGTGGCTGAGAACCCTGATATATGCCGGGGAATAAAAAGGAAGTAAATTTCTATTAGACCGATATTATATATGCACTACTTCCCTTATATGTGTTGTAATTCTAATTCATTACCTATTTTAGTGGCCAGCTTCACATATTTCCACTTTTATGGGGGAAAACAAAGGAGTTACCTATTTTAGTGGCCAGCTGACGCAATGTTCATCTCAACGTGCGGGTTTCTCTTCTACTGATATGTCACTGATGATTGGGTGAGTGAGTCATGTTTCAGTCATATCACGACGGTGCCTACATGTGCTAGAACACTAGAGTGTCCAAAGTTCCTATTATCCTGGACACTGTTCAGCCCAGCCAGTACAGCACCCGGTCACCCATCCAAGTTCTGAACCGTGCTCAGCGTTGCTTAACTTCGGTGACGTCACACTGTGGCCTGGTGATGAGACAGTACTGCCACGATGTATGACCGTCGCTCGGGACTGGGGTGTGGAGACGTACACACTGAATAAGTCCTGAATTTGATTGATACTTCATTTATTACGGGGAGCACCGAACCCGCAAAGCGAGAAACGCCAAACGTTGGAAGGCGGCTTTCAAGGAAAGGAAGTGTTTTCTAACTCCGCCGTAGCGAGTTCTATAACAAGGGAAGTAATCACTACTGAATTATTATCAAAGCCAGGTGACATGGTTATCTCCCCTACTCCGTGACAGAGGCTGGGAAAAACATACAATACTATTTACTCAACTGGTCACACACACCCATTCTTTGAATCTATCATGTCCTCATGATAGCATCAGTAAACAATACAATTGAAGAAGTGCCTAAATAAGTCGCTACCCTAATACAGATTTCGGATAGTGGTATAGGGTTGGAATGGAACCTAGCATTTGTTCATCGTGGTCGCTCTACATTTGTCTGGTAGATGTACTTCAGGGTCCAAAGATTCAGTGCTGCGTGCCAGTAAGTCACCATGTCCATCATATCCTGCGGGCTGAAATATAATCACTCTTTGGTCCTGAGGTTCATCTTGCTCCTCCGGAGGAATATGTTCTTCAGGAGATGGTATGGCGGACTTCGAAGGCTTCGTTGGTCCAATGGTGTCTCGACGATGTTCTACTGGAGTAATCTCCGCACGGCAAATGTGTCTGCTGTTCCCTCTACCATCAGCAAGTTCTATGGTATATACCCCATCCCTGTGTTCCAGGACTTTGAAGATTTCAGGTTCGAACTTCTCAGTAATTTTGCGTCGATCTTGAGAGTGAACGCGGACGTACACTTGGGTCCCGGGTTGAAGCGGAGGTTCCTTGTCATGTCGTACCTTCCTTCTGGTAGCCTTTGTTGCTAACTGTTGCTGGACAATCTGCCTTGCCTTCCAGAGTCTTGCCTGGTGGCAGGACACCCACTCGAGTCTGCTTCAGAGTCATCATCTTGTGACGCAGATCTAAGCAACTGATCGACAGGAAGTACTGCCTCACGTCCGAATAGCAGATAATGTGGTGAACCGGTGCTACTATGAGGGGTCGCGTTGTAGACATAGCATAGCTCAAGGACATGTTCTGGCCAACGTCGCTTTTGGTCTGCTGAAAGGGTACATAACAGGTTGTGAAGAGTGCGGTTGAACCTCTCCGTCTGTTCATTGCCCTCTGGATGGTACGGAGTCGTTCTACTTTTCCGGATGCCATAAAGTTTGCAGAGTTCGGAGATGACATTCCCTTTGAAACTTCTTCCTTGGTCACTATGGATACGGCTAGGTACTACATAATGGTTGAACCACTCGCGCACAAGCACTGGAGCAACTGTAGGCGCCTGTTGGTCCCTGGTGGCAATGGCAATGCAAAATTAATGGACCAGTCAGTGATCACGAGCACGTTGTCCATCCCATTACTGGCTTTATCCATGAGAGTAAAGTCGACGGATACTACCTCCATTGGTTTCGAAGCACTTAGTCGCCCTAAAGACGATCGTAAGGTAGGTAAGGGCCTTTTGCGCTCACACAGCGGTGACAGCTCTTGAGGTGTTCTTGGACACTCTTGGTGATACCGGGAACCAGCACCGTTCTCTCACGAATTGTTCGGTTCTTTCCGGTCTCTGGTGGCCACTTGCATCATGCAGGTCATGTAACAGTTTGTCTTGTAGACACAAGGGCAGAATCAAGTTTAGTTCATACCTCTTTGGTTCCCATATGACGATACAACACTCCCTCATTCTCCTCTATCCGATCCCAGTGTTAGAGTACTTGTACAGCTTTTGGCTCCTTTGCACGCTCTGCAGCTGAGGGAGGCCTCCCCAGTTTCCAGTAGTGGTGCAGTCGAGCAATTACTGGGTCGTTCAGCTGAAATTTTGTCATGTCAGAACTGTTCCACGACGGGAATTCACTAGTCACATTACCCATGCCCGGTGATGTAATGGCCGCAACAGTATTGATGGTAACACACAGATTCTGCAGTGCAACTTCTCGTAC
The DNA here is from genome assembly GCA_036873755.1 of Hanleya hanleyi. Classification (NCBI taxonomy): domain Eukaryota; kingdom Metazoa; phylum Mollusca; class Polyplacophora; order Lepidopleurida; family Hanleyidae; genus Hanleya; species Hanleya hanleyi. The sequence goes on along the minus strand of JAVTVY010037197.1, from coordinate 51,860 downwards.
TTCCGGTGGTACAATCGTGGTTTCCATCAGGTCTGCAAACAGGTTTCCTGTCTCTCTAAGGTCATCGATGGATTCATCCAATGCAGGATTGTCAGAGTGGGCACCAGGTAGCCGAGACAAAATGTCAGCATTGATGTTGGATTTTCCAGAATGATATCGAAAGGTGAACTGGAAGCTGGCTAGTTTGTTTACCCAACGCTGTTCAAGGGAAGGTACTTTTCTTCTTCGACATAAATGAGGGAATTATTGTCAGTAATAACCTCAAAGGTAGCACCCAGTAGATAATCCAGCAGCTTGTCACACACCGCCCACTTAAGGGCCAGAAGTTCTATTTTCTCACTAGAGTAGCCTGGTTGACGTTTCGGTTGTCTCAATCCTCGGGACACATACGCAATCACTCGGACTTTCCCATCCTGTAGTTGACGGAGAACCGCACCCAACCCACAATTGCTATCGTCGGTCTCCAGAAGAAAAGGTCTCGTAAAGTCAGGGTATGCAAGGAAAGGCGCAGAGGTGAATTTTCCTCTCAGAAGGTCAAAGGCTGACTGGCAAGTTGGGTTTCAAAGTGGAGTAATGCCACAGTTCTTAGCGTGTCGTCTACCCTTCTTGCTGTCTCCACATTTGCTGATCACGTTGTACAGGGGAGTAGCAATTCTGGCGAAACCTTCTATAAACCTCCGGTAGTAAGAGGCAAACCCGAGAAATCCGCGCAAGTGCCGCAGAGTTTGGGGAACTGGCCATTCAGAAACCACGCAAGTCTTTTTCGGATCAGTGGAAACGCCCTTCCGACACGACATGCCCAAGAAACGGCACCTTCCTGCAAAACAAGGAGCATTTCGTTGGTTCTATCTTCAGCCTATGTTTCCGGTGCTTGCCAAACAAAAGTTCCAGTTTGTCCAGATGTTCAGAAGTGCCAGAGGCCCACACAATAATATCATTGTATATGAAGAGTCGGTCGAATAGGTCTTCCCCCGAAAATGTGGGTCATCAAGCGCTGAAAAGTAGCTGGGCAATTGCTGAGACCGAAGGGCATCCTGTTATACTCATACAGGCCGTAGGGGGTATTAAAAGCTGTCTTGGGCTTGTCGGCCTCATCGACCTCGATTTGGTTGTAGGCGGACTCGAGATCCACGGTAGAAAACTGCTGGGCACCCTGCATTAGGTCCCAGGACTCCTCGATTCTAGAAAGAGGGTACACATCCCTGACGGTCTTTTCGTCCAATTTTCTAGTCTATGCACATTCTGAGGTCACCGTTCTTCTTTTTGACTAAGACCGGTGGTGCACCTTAGCTCGACGAGCTGTATCTAATAATACCCTGAGAGAGCAAGTCCTGTAAATGGTTTCGTACCACTGTAAGTTGTGGAGGAGGAATTCGGCGGTAAGGCAAGGATACTGGGACCTCATCATTGGTGATAATGCGGTGTTTGATAGTTTGAGTCCTTCCAAGTCCTGGTGAGAAGAGATCATGATATTCTTCGAGAAGAGACTTAGCCCTATCCAGCTCAGCATGGGTACCCTCAAACTCTGGACGCTTGATCGGTTGTGACTCTGTTGGTGCTACTGTACCCGAGATACAACACATATCACGAATCGTTGGATTCTTGGTATGTGCTCTAGAATAGGTTAACCGGAAGACTATACTGTGAAGTCATGTGACTGTCAGTATGTCGGCACCTCTTCCCACTTCCCTTATATGTTTTGTAATCGACGTTACTGACCACAAGTCGATCCACCTCTACTGTGACTGACACCTCTTCTGCGATTTCAAAGTCCACAGGAAATCCCAGTCTAGTATGCTTTGGCAACCAAATGTCCTTTTTTGACAGGTTTACAATTTCTACATACCTCTCAGATACAGTTGGTGCAACACGGATAGCTGGATGAGGTGGTTTGCTAAGCGGCTCGATCATAACGGTTTTATCCAACTCCACTACATCTGATTCATCGGAGTGATGCCGCAGGTATCATCGTTTCATGCTCTCCAGCACACAAACAAACTTCGACCTACGAATTGCCGTCTTGCAAACATTGATTATACTACTAAAAAATTGGAATCTCCTTGAGGACGTTCATGCCGATTATGCCAGCTCTATCTGTCTTCGCTCTGTTGGGGATGTCTTTCAATACTAAAATCCCCACGTCCGCCACGACGTACCCATCACCTCGACATCTGCAGTGATGTGCCCAATATAGGGTAACTCAAGTCCGTTCACTGCAATCAAGTGTAGCCATGATGCTGGTTCGATGGTTTTATTCTTCAGATGCTCCTTGTAGAAAGTTTCAGTCACTGTTGTCACTTGAGATCCCGTGTCGAATAAACACAGAATGTCACATCCAGCAAAAGTCGATTTGACCTCAGGACTATTGCCGACTGCCCTCTAGAGATGAGGATGCTGCTGTGGGCGGATTGGGTCGAGGCGACATCCGCTCATCTCGAATGCGTTTTTTACAATCCCTCTGAAAATGACCAACCTTATCACAATAGTAACACTTCAACGGTTGCCTAGCAACGTGATTCATGGGAGGGGGTCACAATAGAAGGACCATCACTTACACCTTGCTGACTACCCACACCCTGTTGAATTTTAATTAACTGCTTCGTGAGTCCGGAGTTCATTGGCCCAAGTAGGAGCCTCATTGGAAGCATTAGGTGCACCCGTAGCTTCCATTTTTTCTATCTGTGCCTTGGAAGACTCTTCACTTTCATCCAGCAATGATGGTACCAGAGATACACAAGATTAAGGGGTTTGCATAAATTAAAGATGGCCGCCAAAGTTTTCACCCAATCAGGTCCAGATTTAATAGGGTTCTTGGTCATGGACATATGGATGTGAACTGCAAGTTTTGTGTGCCTAGGGTAAGTCGTTCTAAAGATATCTTGGTAACGAGAAGGCTGTGACGGTTTCGCATAAATTAAAGGTGGCCACCAAAGTTTCCAACCAATCGTGTCCAGATTCAATACAGTTCTGTGTCACGAGCATATGGATGTGCACTGCAAGCTTGGTGTGCCTAGGTTAAGTCGTTCTAAAGATATCTTGGTAACGAAAAAGGTAGGACAGACAGACGGACGGATGTACATGACAACAATGATGCAATGATAAGAAAAGTATATGAAAGAATCAAAAGGAACAGATGCAATGATAAGAATAGAAGTTGACAATCAAGTTCTGTTAAACAGATAATTCTTTATTAGGCATGTATTTAGAGTTAGCACTTTGTACAATGACCTGCCACAGTATCTATGCAGCTTGAGGTTCGGGCGGGGGGGGGGGGGCTTTAATGTTGAACGAAGTTATTATAGAGGCCAAGGCTCTCGACTGTGGCACAAATCATTACGATGAGGAAAGGATGTGCCATTCAAGGACGTTCGATGTTGATAGCGAATTCGAATGTGTGTTACATGTAACATGCAATCCCAAGGTATCTAGGACCTGGCACAGTTAAGCGAGCGGAGGGGATTCAGTGCAGTTTATGTGCTAAAATGTAGTATTATGTATGAAAGAAACTTTTTACTTAATTTAAGTCATATTATCTGGTCGTATGCACTGATTAATTATCAAACACCAGGCATCGCCAGGATTTCTTGAGAGGGGTCAGTTTTTAAATACTTATTAGTGAGCCCAGTACTGTGCTATCCAACACAGGAAAATAACATTGAGCACTTGCTGGTGCTTTAGGGTTTTTGAATAACAGCATCTTAAAGTCCAGTAGTGGATTTGTGCAGAATTGTCTATTTCAGGGTGAAAACAGCACCCTATTCTCTCCGCAAATATATGAAGTCGGTCCAGAACCACAAAACATTGGTCGTGCTAGGTAATTTAGAATAATTCAATTTAAAGAAGCTTACGGATTCTGGGGTCAAGGAAATTGTATCCCAACATAGATCGAGTCCTGTTGACTGCAATAAATCGAGTTACCCATCTGTCTCGTTATTATTGTGAATGGTCATGGAACGTTGCCTGAAAAATATCATGATATTGTGTTGTCACAATGTGAGTCACAAACAATAGCCGAGCTCAGAAATGTCCGTTTCCCCTGTGTGAGAGCAAACAGCCATGGGGTTAGGGCCAGTGATCACAAATACTGAATGTTTTATATAATACATACATGTATCAATTAATATATCCAAAGGATTGGTTTCCCCTTTTTGTAACATTCATATAGTCAGGGCTGTTAGGGATTTTTTGGTTCACATTCTTCCAAATGCACCAAATTTGGACCATATGTTGCCCATACCATACTATTTCGATTTTTGACGGGCGCCCCCTGGGGCCGCCATATTGGCGAAATTCAATATGGTCGCCACCCGGGTCAATCGTAGTTAAATAACTAAAAGGGCTAGAAATATGAATAATGGCACTTTTTAGTGGTTTTGGGGGTCGGGAAATCTGCTTGTGATCTTATTTCAACGATTTGAGGTCAAGGTCACCCTTCAAGGTCACCATAAATGTCATTTTGGGGACAAATTCGCCATTATCAGTGGTTTTGGGGCAAGATATATAAACTGCCTCATTCTACTGGTTTCCGGGGTTGAGTAACCCGAATCAGGCATTATTTTGGCAATTCAGGGCAATATTTCATTTGAGAGTCGCGATAGAGGTCATCCGAACCAGAGGTCAGTTGTAGGTAAAACACCAAAAGATCACAAATAATACCACAGGGATTTGTGGCATTCGGAGAATCCGATTCTGATCTTATTTTGAAGATTTGAGGTCACCCCATTGTGGGGTCAAAGGTCAAAGATCAACAGTTACCAATTGAACGAAGATTATTCAGGAACAAGTTTCATTAAAATACTTCGGAGATGACATCTGCTGACAAAATGCTATAACTATGCCGCTGTGTGTATTTAAATGTTCGAAATACAATACAAAGACCGCTTTAGCAACAATATACCAATGATTATTAATACCTATACCTTCTGACTTGCGCTCTCAAGAAACTGTGAAGTCGGGTCGCACCCAGTAAGGCTGTGGAAGAGGGGTAGTGCCAAGGATTTTGACGGATCGAGATCGAAACAAATGGTATGGACTGGAATGTCGCAATATTTTTTTCCAGTACCGAAGCCCACCAAGAGTTTCGATAGACCGAGGGTCTCCAAAGACCGGACATCGCTGTCCATCGTGCAAACATAGGCTGTTGTATGACCTTCCTCGGTGGCATGTACTAGATGCAGGAGGACCATGGTGTCCGCCTCGGAATGGTTACACCGTTGAAGTATTGTGAGGACACAACGCCTGTTGAAGAACACGGGACTCAAAACGGGTACACAGGAGGAGCTTTCCGCCCATGTCAGTCCGTCTTTTTGCTCTCATTTTTTTAAGAAGCCGCTGATCCATTCATACATCGAGATTTTAGGGGAACCGGAAAAAGTATTGTGGCATTCCAGTCCAAACCATCTGTTCCGATCTTGATCCGTCAAAGTCCTTGGCACTACCCCTCTTTCACAGCTTAACGGTGTGCAAGACGACTTCACAGTTTCTTGGATGTGGCAAAAAGACAGCCTGGACAGTTTGTACAAGCATATCGGACCTCACCGGTACACTAGTGGCTCTCGCACACGATCCTGACACTCTCGAGTCCATGCATATGGAGCTTATACATGTAGAACGCTTCATCGTACTAATGCACAGCAAGGGGTGTGGTGCAGCCGGTGTCAACGAGGCCAAGCATCACCTCTTCACCACTGCAACCAAATCGCTGGAAAACATCCCACATCCCAAGCCGCGCTGTTGCAGCATGTGAAGCGAGCGCTACTGCAAGCGAGTTTCTACTGGAGTCAGGTCACTTCACTCCAGCAGGAAATCCCGGACTTCAGTGAGTGGAGCTGGCACAAAGATTGCACCAGTACATGGCAACCGCTATGGACCACTCTCAGCGACACTTCTATTGCATATGCCATTCTCATGCACTGCGGCTGACTCAAGGCATGTACGGGAAGGTGCAAATGCAACTGTGCCGATGTCCGATACACGACCCTCTGCAAATGCAGGCGGGTGCGTTAATAACAAGGGCTGTGATGACAAGTATTACTTATTGCTGGCATCATAGAGCGCAAGCCAGAAGGCATAGGTGGTAAAAGTAATCATTGGTATAGTGTTGCTAAAGCGGTCTTTGTGTTGTATTTTGAAGATTTAAATGCACGTAGCAGTATAGCTATAGCATTTTGTCAGCAGATGTCATCTCCGAAGTATTGTAATATCATTTGTTCCCGAATAATCTTGTTTCGATTGTTTTTAGTAGCAACTGTTGATCTTTGACCTTTAATTCCCAAATGAGGTGACCGTGACCTCAAATCGTCAAAATAAGGCCAGAATCTAATTATCCGATGCCACAAAGCCCTATGGTATTATTTGTGGTTCTAGCTATTTTGGTGTTTCCTATAAATGACCTCTGGTTGATCTCTGGTTCAGGTGAACTCTATCGTGAACCTCACGTGCAATATTGCCTCAAATCGTCAAAATATGGCCAGATTCGGGTTACTCAACCCCGAAAATCGATAAAAAGAGGTAGTTTGTATATCTCGACTAAAAACCTCTAAAAATGAGGAATTTGATCCCATAATGACCTTCACGATGACCTTGACCTCAAATCGTTGAAATAAGATCAGAATCAGATTCCCCGACACCGAAAACCACTAAAAAGTTGTATTATTCATAATTCTAGCCATTTTGTTTTTTTAAATACGATTGACCTCTAACCCGGGTGGTGCCCATATTGAATTTCGCCAATATGGCGGCCCCCGAGGGCGACTACCTTGGCGCCCGTCAAAAATCGAAACGGTATTGTACGGGCGACATATGGGCCAAATTTGGTGCTTTTGGAAGAATCTGAACCAAACAGCCCCTTTTATGCCCTAACGTCCCGGACTAATAATGTAGCAGGTCTTGTAGACAACAAATAATGATACTTGTAGCCTGGAAATGTTGAGATAGACCACATCCAATCTTAAGGGACTCCCTGGTGTCAAACACGAGAGTTTTGCACGAGTTGTGGTGCAGTCTGTCATGAAGCACATCAGTGCTATGTCACTCAACACTGTGTTCTGTAAATATGTTTTGCTTTTGAAATGTCATAATGCGTCATAACAATGATGTGCTAAGTGACCTAATTCCAGCTCTTCTTAAAAACAACAGGTTAATGTCATGAATCAAATGTCTTCCTGCAGTATTTCAAATATAGCGTGGAACCCCCATTTGTTTTAAAAAAAAATTCAATTTATCCTGATACTGAAGTATGACTTTCACATATGACAAAACAGTTTACATGAATGTATAATTCCATAATAACTGTACACTCGAGACACTGATATTTGAGGACAAAAATACAAAAAAAAGTCATTCACCTATGCCCCATGTTTTGCATTAATAGTTTGAATGAAAAAAATGTTTGAATATTTACTGGAAAAAAAGGGCATGACTTTTCACACAAACCAGGGAGCCAATACCTTCCCAATTGTATACGTCACTAAAAGGATATTATGGTCTTGAAAGCAAACATCCACCTAATCTTTTGAGGTAACCGCTGTGTAGATGGCGTGGAACCAGGATGTTCTGTATCAAGGGGTAGATCTCGCGAACAACAAGTGGATTTAGTTCAACTGCACGGACAAAGTGACTACCAACCTGTCATCTATATGTGGTAAGACTGACCCTGGGATTGTGTGTACGTATCCATTTTCAGCCTACTTTCGGCATCTATAACAGGGAATTCCCCGAAATCAACACCACGTGATGTCGGCCAATCAGCTGAACACTACCGATGTAACCCCAACGTAACCCGCCATTTTCGAGTCATGGGCTCATACTTCTTCAAAATTACAGATCTACAACACCTCTTGGATGATAAGGAAGTTATTCATATCTGTATCTTTTGTTTCCTAAGTAGTTTGAAAAGCCAGTAATTTATCAGATTTCTAGAGTCTGTTCTCCGCCGGATCTAGACCGAACAGTATACGGTAAAGTATCGGAATCGCTCTGCAATAATGGCGACACATGATTGTAAGGCAAATGAGTTACTACGTGTCATAAATCTAATACGTTCATGACAAGGAGTCACTGATTGCCAAATTCAATTGAAACGAGATCCTAAAGTGACTCACACAATCGTGGAGCATTGATACGACATTAATTTAATACGGTTGGACTGTGTCAAAATGAAGTTTAGCGTATGTTGCATTCTAAGATTTTTTCATCTCTTGGAGAAAGAAAAGTGTAGAAAACGTAACAAAATTTCCAACAATACAGCAAACAAATTTTACAATAATATTTGACATGATAACTTTACAGGCCATGAGAGACCAGAAACTTAAAATACAATACCATACAAGTTTTATGTTAACATGCAATATTTACATCAATTAACCATTCATCAGCTTTCTCGAAAGTCCATATCACTGTCCAACCTTGTACAGACACGTTGACAAGACTACAATGGTCAAATTTGCCTGGAGCCAACAATTTTGCGTAGAAATAAGTGCAAAGACGATAAATCCTATTAAATAGTATTTACAATGAACTCAATGTACAATGAATGATCCCAGTAGGTGAACATGATTTCAAAACTTGACTTAAGAGAATTACCTACATGTAGTCCAGCATACAGCAACAGTCCATTGAACCAATCAAAATTACTGTGTGACAACGTACTCCTGAAATACAGCACTGTACTGTGTAGAGGCCAGGATGAGTGAAATGTAGGTGCAACGTCTTTTCTGCTTCAACATTCCACATAACCTGGCCTCTCAACGGTACAGCGCAATATTCTGGAGTACGACGTCGCACAGTGTGAACCAAGGATACACAAACATATTCCCAATATTCAACATTAGCATGCAAGAGGTTTCACAAAACCGTCACACCGTGAGGATATCTCAAGGTTGTATAATGTATTGTAGGTCTTTCATCCTGTTCCCTTGTCAATGGAGAAAGGAGGCGAAAAATAGGGGTGGGACGAGAGAAAGAGACGATGGGATGAAGCGGAGGGGAGGTTCTTACACCAACTCTCAGCAATTAGTAATGTGTGAAAGTTTGCCCGTTACTTGCCCACGGGTGGTGGTTCTCGCAGGGTAATCCAGCTTCCTCCACCTCTAAACTGGCTGTCACCATATGAGTGAAATAACCTTGAGTGTGGCATTAAACCAAACTCCCTCCCCCCATTTGTTGTTAACCTGTTGTTATGCTGATATGCAATGCAGCTGTAAATGTTTGTAGATGAGCTTAACAATAGCCTACACATGCCAAAGATGCTAATTAATTTAGTTGAGGTGCAAGCCCAACACAGACTTGATTTTGTGTATGAAATATTGTTAGAGAGGATAAGCAATAGCGGGATTCCAAGCCATAACTTCTCCTCAAAGCACAGCTCAGCTCAGGTGGCATTACTTGTGGCAACCCAACTTCTCACCCAAAATTACAGTCTATAAGCTGCAGGCCTAACTGTGTTATGCTCTCCTATCATTCAACAAGGCATCTGGAAAAGGTGTATCATATGAATTAAATCTGTCTGACACATATGGGCCTGCTCACACATGATGATTTCTCTTGTCCAATCACAGGCCATGAAAACTTCTTTGCAATACTCATCGCAGCTGTGTGTAGCAGTGCTTTCTTACCGACCAAGGCAGAAAGATTCTTATCCACTGGTTTTGCAGGTTACTGAAAATGCTCCATACAATCATTCAGAGTCACTGTTTCCATCAGGTTTGATCAGACAGTGGTAATTTTGCATTGCTGTGGGTTGAGAAATATCTGAATTACAAAAGTATAACCGGCATGCAAAATGAGTAATTCGCCGATCATGGGCACTGAACCCGTGAGTTGTGCGACTCACTGTGACTGTCCTTATTGTTTTTGGTAACCAAGAATATTATCGCCAAGCCAGTTGTACAGCAATCACACACACCACTGTGACATGCTAACTTCTATGATGTCAGTTAGCTGTATCAGATGTCTAGGTTACCAAAACTATGTGTAGTATAAAAGATCTCTCATGGTCCATTTAGGCCACAAACTGTATAAATGTTGGTTCGTGGATCATTCCATTTCACTGGATGAAGGGAATATGGTATTTTGTTCAGCGATAGTTCTTTTTGGCGCGAGGGGTTATGAGTTGGCTGCTAGAGAACGAAGCAAGTCCCGCGTTCCGTCTTCGTGACTAGAGTCATCTCCGTTGTTTGCGTGGATAATGTGGTGTTCTGATAACAGGTCATGGGAAGATTGGTCTAGTTCGGGTTGTGGCACGAATACACCACCCGTGCCTCTCGTTCGGTTCATGGCATGCCTGTGACGAGACTCGTACAAATATTTCTGAAATGACAAAATAACGATAGTACAGCAAGGAATGATATGTTCAGTGTCCGATGGGGACTACCTTTGAACTCCAGAAATAAAATTAGCTTATGTTTTTCTCTCTTTGAAAGCCAGAACCCAAACTGGATGATCATTTTCTCGATGTGTACGATATAACCTAGGCTGTCATTTTAGAACAACCAATTTTTTTTAACTCCTGACCACTATTCTGACTTTATCCTTCCCAGTGCGTAATGACATGATGACCATACCTAACAATACAGGAGATAGGCATTTACATATGACAGGTGCGGAAATTCAAGGCAGACAAATTCCATACAACAATCTCAGGTATTCCAGTAGGCTTTTTTTTTGACACAGCGTTAGTGCAACATTTTTCTCTCTAACAATGAAGAATGGTATGCAGGAGAGGTAAATCAAGTTGGCCAATGTACTGTGACTTTGACCTATTGCTCTAAAAGTCAACAGGCTTCATTCGGTCAACATGGACGACATATCTGTGAACTTTCAAGAAGATCAATGAAGTGTAACAAGCATTATGGTCATCCATGAAGTTGACCTTTAACCTTTCCACCCCTTAATTTGATCTCTTTGCAATCACATGTTCAACATTTCTATGAAAATCATTAGAGCATATCTCAAATAAAATTGATTGTGTACTGTGACCTTGACCTATTGACCCAAAAATCAATAGTCTTCTTTCGGTCAAAACAGGCAACAAACCCATTAACTTTCCGGAATATTGGTTGACTGTAACTCAAGATAGCGGAGTCAACAAAATATGTTGGGAGGCAAAATTAAAAATCTATGGGACACTTGTGGGGTTTGAAATGTCCAGTATGAGTTTTAAAATATCTTCGGGAAAACACCTACAAGTTATTAGCAACTTAAAACAAAGATCTGAACGTATTTTTAAAATTGCTTTGATGAAACTCAAATTGTTCAACTGCAGGGTTTTTTTTAGACACCTTTCCTTTATCGAACTCAATTTTTGAAATTAAATAAAGTACAAGAACTCAATTTTCCAAGTTTTTAGTCTTTCAAAACAACAAAAAACTCAATTTTTCAAGGTTTTAATCTTTCAAAGAAGAAAAAACTAATTTTTAAAAAATATTTTGATCGTTCAATGACCAAAAAACACCACTTAGAATGTGAGGGGGGGGGGGTGGCGCACACATTTGATCGAAATATCCAATATGTTTCTATGTTTCATATCTTTGGTTGTTTATCCAATTTAAAATTTACAGTGAAGCAGATACACCACTAGATATTTTCCTGTACAATGTACCTCTTCTAACTTCTAACCATCATGTTCTGACTGACGTCCAGTTCTCAATGATTTAGGATGTTTGCCTAGATAAATAATATTCATGCAACCTCATTCTGTGAACAAACAAACAATCTTTCTCTTAAGCATAAAATCAGAACAAGCTTATGAGCATATATAAACTTCCCGTCCAACTAGCTAGTCTACGTAACAACAACAACACCAGCAAATGTTGGATCGCGGAATTGCCCGTTTTTATGATCGTCACAAATGTTGTGTTGGACACACATTTAACCGAAAACAAGTTGGAAAACTAATTTAAATGGTATATAAAGAACAAGAATTTAGTCTCAAGAGATCTTCAAATCCACGTGGGTAAAGGCCGAAAACGAGCTGTCAATGCCATGATCATGTTGATGAGATTGATCGTGAACACTTGACAGGGATATATACTCGTCTTTGAGGATCGACAGGAACAAATAGGTCAACTTTATGAATATGACCGCTTATATTGGTCTGCAGGTCATCCTTTCTAAACAATATTTAAAGTACAATGTATAATTATTGGCACTTATTACCGCAAAATCATTTGCATGTCGACTGTCAAACAATGGAAAATGAAGACACAAACACGTGTTCTGCCTTACGTAGTGCCTCAAAAAGAGAGATATTTTGATTGGTCTGAGTCAAGAAATGAAGTCGGTCATTGGATAAGCATCACCAACCATCTCTATGCTAAATACGGACTTGATCCATCGACTGCCATTTTGCAGTTCGAAATGGAAATGTCGAATATACAGTCGATTTTATATTCTTCGATGAATAAATTTTCAAATAGAGATGGCAAGGAGGCATTTTATGGATAATCAAGAAGTTATAAATCAACAGGTATGTGAGTTAGCTATTGTGACCGTCGACTTCGATACACTGTTTCTTCAAAATTAACAACAACAAGACGATTTTGCTCAAGAATTTGTCATTACAGTCCATTTTTATTTGGTAACTCGACTTATCTCTTGAAAAGCTCAATTTTTATTTAGTATAACTCAATTTTGTTGGCGCGCCTTCAGCACGCATCTTCCCCTCGACGAAAAAACTCTTTTTTTTGGTCAAAACTCAATTTCAATCTCCCAAAAACTCATTTTGCAATCGTTTTTCATCGGGGATGAAAAAGTGTCTAAAAAAACCCTGAACTGTTTTACCTCCAAATGTGAATGTTAATCAAATTGAATTTTCTTAATCAAAATCTTTCCAAATGAATGTATAATATACATGTACCTGGTTCATGGCTGTATTGGTGATGTTATCAAGAAAAAAAATAAGAGGGCATTCAAATTTTCTGTGAACAGGCCTGGAGTCCTTAAAACATGAGAGTGAAGTACTTGTACTGACCTGTCTTTCTTTCGGTATTTTTCCTAAGGCTTCTAGTTTTGCGCGAGCTTGTCGGCGTTTGAGGATCCTGTGATACTGTTTGGCATTGACATATAATGGTTCCTCCCCCGACTCTCCGGTCTGCAAAAAAATCAATTTAAGCAAACTCAAAGACAAGGCAAAACTCGTTCATGAAAATTGGCACAGAAAATCTCTTGGGAATGTGTAACCAGGGCACTGTCCAGGAACACTTGCCTTCTAATTATGTCTGTAGAAGTGTCCCTCAAAAGGCATCAATGATTTGTTATATTAAAGCTTAGCAAGTTTCAGCATAGTTTAGGTGTAAGACAGAGATAATTGTTAGCTCACATACACGACGATGAAATACGATGAGTTTAAGTTTGACCTTGATGGTCAATCGCTTATCTGCCCTTGTTTGTCATTCGTCTGTGACCTCACATAATGCCACAACGTCACAATCAAGGAGGGACAAGCGATGGCGGTTTATAAATCTAAATTCCGCTGGGCTTAGGGTACGAATGTTTTAAAGCTTGAAGCAGGAAAATACTTCCAATGAAACTGAACAAAGTGGATAGACCAATAAGGAGAATCTAAGAACCTTGCATTTCACCATTAATTTAATTTGATAAAAATGCGAGTGTGGTAGAATATATTATTTTCTGCGTCTACTGACAAAGGCACTGTCACAGACAATGCAGACACAATTCTCCTCCAAATGTTTTTTGGACATCTTTCAAAATTTGTGGATGGGATCAGATTTTGACCCTGCAATTCAGTTTTTCTTTTAGCATGTGTTCGACGTGACTCAACGCCAACCTGAACCAGCACCATGACCTCCCTAAAATCTGCACTGTTTTTGTCTTTCTTCCAGCTATTGTGTGAATATTTGACCTTTTTTGTGTAAACCATGGTGATTTCTAATAAGGTATCAATAAATATACATGCAGTCCCAATCTACTCTGTTATTCTTGCCATGCTATTTTTTGTTGGAGATAAGGTGACCTTGTTCAAAAGAGTGACACAATGTGTAGAACTCATCTATCAATCTACCCAATAGCGTCATGGATGCCGGTCTGCCGAGAGCGGATAATGTCGACTCCGGCCAGTCTTAACAGCTAACATGGAAGGTTTGATAGGCGTTCGATTGAACACACAGCGAATCGCAACTGATTCTGGTTTCCTTCGAATGTACAAAGATTTTCTACAGATTTCTACAATTTCTATTCAGAAAGTTTCAAGAACTGAAGAAAAAGAAGCAGTAGACATGTGATGCTAGCTGCTGGCTGAGTTACCAACCATGGGTATCGAATGTCCAGTTGGTGCAGGAGGGGCCACTGCCGGGGCAGCAGCACCCGTTGTTGCTCCGCCCATCTGCTGGGTGGGTAGATTGATCACCTGTATCCCTGTATGACAAAATGCAAACAAAGATTCATCAAAACTCATCAAGGCCATTATTATTCAAACGAGAGATCCTGAAGGATCTTGGCGCCCACCATTGTCCGATAATTGTAAGCTAATGACAAGAGGATCTTTTTGTCCATTGTTACTAAGAGCAAACGATTGATTTGTAATTTTGCTTACAGAATTTCGAATCTGAGCGAAAAAGATCGAAAAAGGGACACTGGAAAACATCAAGATATCATCTTTCTAAGTTTAAGGAGTTTCAAGATTTCTAGAAACTGTACTTATGTCAGTTGTTATAGTACAAGAGAAAAGAGCAAAGTTAGTGTGAAACTGAATGTCCGGAGGATCATTCTTCGTCGTTTTGTAGCATTTTTTTTCTGCACGTGTCATCATTGAGTACTGGAAGCGAAGACAAATCTCTTTGACCCTTTGGCATGAGCTATCAAACATACTTAAGATTTTATAATTAGGAAAATGCTAATTCTGTTCTGTTTACTGGGCTAGTTTGATATATCTCTTTCAAGATACCATGCTCGAAAATAGTAAGATGGTACAATACTTAATACTGAAGGATGTGATGCAACGTCACAACTCGGGAATACTGTATTAATTTTAAGCGTAACTTGGATTTTCGAATCGGACCAAAAAAGGTATCTTGCACCACTAGGCCCCATGTGGGACCTGTGTACCAAATTTCAGAAAGATCCATGAAGTAGTTCCTGAGAATTGACGATAACAATGTTTCATGGGGAAATTGAAGATGGTCACCTGGCGGCCTTATTGGATTTTCGAATCGGACCAAAAAAAGGTATCTTGCACAACTGAACCCCACGGGGAACCTGTGTACCAAATTTGAGGAAGATCCATGCAGTACTTCTTGAGAAATCATGATAACGAAGTTGCATGGGAAGATCCAAGATGGCCGCCTGGTGGCCATATTGGATTTTTGAATCGGACCAGAAAAGGTATCTTGCACAACTAGACCCCAAGGGGAACCTGTGTACCAAATTTGACAAAGATCTATTCAGTAGTTCCTGAGAAATCGCAATAACAAAGTTTCATGAGGAAATCCAAGATGGCTGCCTGATGGACATATTGGATTTTGTAATCGGACCAGAAAAGGTGTCTTGCACAACTAGACCCCACGCGGAACCTGTGTACCGAATTTGGGAAAGATCCATGCGGTAGTTCCTGAGAAATCAAGATAACAAGGTTTCATGAGGAAATCCAAGATGGCCACCTTCTGGCCATATTGGATTTTCGAATAGGACCAGAAAAGGTATCTTGCACAACTAGACCCCAAGGGGAACATGTGTACCAAATTTGAGAAAGATCCATGCAGCAGTTCCTGAGAAATCGCGATAACAAGGTTTCATGGGGAAATCCAAGATGGCCGCCTTGTGGCATATTGGATTTTCGAATCGGACCAGAAAACGTATCTTGCACAACTGGACCACAAGGGGAACCTGTGTATCAAATTTGACAAAGATCCATGTAGTAATTCCTGAGAAACCGCTATAACAAAGTTTCATGGGGAAATCTAATATGGCCGCCTGGTGGACATATTGGATTTTCGATTCGGACCGAAAAGGTGTCTTGCACAACTAGACCCTAAGAGGAACCTGTGTACCAAATTTGAGAAAGATCCATGCAGTACTTCCTGAGAAATGACAATAACAAAGTTTCATGGGGAAATCCAAGATGGCTGCCTGGTGGCCATATTGGATTTTCGAATCGGACAAGAAAAGGCATCTTTCACAACTAGACCCCAAGGGGAACCTGTATACCAAATTTGAGAGAGATCCATGCAGTAGTTCCTGAGAAATTGCGATAACAAGGTTTCATGGGGAAATCCAAGATGGCTGCCTTGTGGCCATATTGGATTTTCGAATCGGACCAGAAAAGGTATCTTGCACAACTAGACCCAAAGGGGAACCTGTGTACCAACTTTGAGAAAGATCCATGAAGTAGTTCCTGAGAAATCGCGATAACAAGAATTGTTTACGGACGGACGACGGACGAAAAGCGATTTGAACAGCTAAAAATGGCAACTTTTACACAAATTAAGAAATAATGGAATCCGGATTTTGCCATTCATGTGTAGTTCACAAGTGGACCAAACTGTTGTCATCTTTGTGTAGTTCACAAGGACCACACCAATGCCATCCTTGTGTTTCTCACAAGAGGTGTACACTGTTGCCACCCTTGTGCAGTTCATGAGGACAACAGTGTTGCCATCCTTGTGTAGTTCGCAAAATGAGGACACCATCTTTGTATACCTCACAAGAGTTCTGACTACAGTGTAGTTCAGTTCACAAGAGCACCACACTGTTGTCATCATTGTGTGGTTTACAAGATGACTACACTGTTGTCATCATTTTGTAGTTCATCATGTGTAGTTAATCTACAAGGACGCTGCCATCCTCATATACGACACTGTTGCCATCATTGTGTTCTTTGAAAAATGCATGTTATGTACTTCAAAATACATTTGACCACACTGTTGCCATCCTTGTGTAGTTCACACAGACAATGTTGCCATCCATGTGTACTACTTTAAAAAAGTTATAAGTGACAACCAGAGTGTTGTTATCCTTACCTTGGGGAAGCTGCACAGGTTTATTGTTCGCATCCACCAGGACAAACGATGTCTGGCCATTGATGTTAACCTGGTTCAAGAACAACATTTGGGGCATGCCCGTGGCACCGGCTACCCCATTCGTTGCTCCGGCGGCCTGCTGTAGGACTTGCTGCTGCAGAAGGTTCCCTGCCTGTTGAACAAGGGCCTGCTGTGAGATACCCCCAGTGGGAGCAGACACCATCACGGGAACTGAGCCTGCAGCTGCCATAACCTGCTGGGGCTGAGAGGAGGGTGTGACCACAGTACCAAACGTCGAGTTGGACAGGGTCGAAAACACTGACCCAGCTCCCTCTGCGACATGCTACAAAAGGGAACAAAAACCTTAAAAAGCACAGGAAAAATGTATCGACATATTCAACACCTAGAACTGGCAGGTCTAGGGCATAGATATTTCATGTTCATGGTTCTGAAACACACCGTTTCATTATCACAGTATCAGACTAGCCACGTTTTCATTAACTCTACCAGTGACTGTTTTTAGAAACTAAAAGCGTTGCTGTACACTAGTAAACACATCTGCAAACGTGACTATAACCTCTGCCATGCAGTTAGATTTACTGTTTCATAATAAACTTTAATCATCCCATTTAGGGCTGTTCATAGACATTTGGTCAATTACAGACCGACCTCCAACCTGTAACATAATAACATTAGAATGACATAATAACATTAGAATGACATAATAACATTAGAATGACATAATAGCATTAGAATGACAATGTGAACATCAGAGTCAGTATTCCCCCCAGGACACGAGAGCACCCATAACCACTCCTAATATGCTGGACACTGATCGGCACCCTCCAGAGAGAGAAAGAATTAAGGATAAAAGTCGCATTCAGCAGATAAAAGTCGCATTCAGCAATATTTCAGCTGTATAGCGACGATCAAACAAAATTCTAAGTATTCAAGTTAAAAACTAGTAATCTAATGCATTAAAAACATGTACATACATAAAATTTATACAACAAACCGATCTCTCTCAAATATCCTGAAATACAATCTTTTTTTACCCGACCAAAAAGATCTTCTAAAGTAGCTGCTAGTTAAAAAGTACTCTTACAATCTTAAAATTTATACAGTCAATAAGAATATTTTTCACTGCAAGATCTTCGTGGCATGAAACGGTGCCCTTCAAAAATAGTGACAAACCCAGTCCCAATTTCCAAATGAATTTTAAAGCTTTAAAAGATTCTGCAGATATGTATCCTTGCATACAGTTTGTTTGATGGTATAATATTCTGAAATATGGTTGGACAGATCCGCGCTTATAATTTGGGTGTGTGTCTAGGGCCGCCATCAGTGTGTTTCCAAAGAAAAATGTGTACCTGTACCATATCTGTACTGACTTGACCGTTGTCCTGGGTGATGTAACTGATCCCCTGGACAGGCTGACTGTCATCCCCGCCCCCACTGACTGTCACCGTCAGTGGCTGCTGCGTTTCTGCGTCGTACACAGTGAACTGTTCGCCCTCTGCCATTATCACGGCACAAATAAGACAGATGGCTTAACCTGGCAAAAAGAAATATTGAACATATTTAGAACGTATCGGTTCAATCAATTCAAAAGATCAATCACCATGATGCGCATGCCCAAAGTCATGAAGGGCCTCAGGCATATAGACAATTTTATACATTCGGAAAGGGTTTTATCTCGTTCTCCCTTGTTCGACTTGGGGCATGTTGGTGCAGAGAACTTCCGATATAACGTACCAAAGCCACTCACAATTATTTTTAGATATTAAATATTCGATTTTTCCAGAAAATTATCTTCGTAATGTACACCATCATGATCCATCGGTTCATGTAAAAAAATAAAAACAATAGTTTTTTTAAACAGATATTCTGGAACCATTTATCAATATATTATTCAAAATAATTGCGAGTGCCTTTGGTAAAAGTGAAACCGAGGCGACTACTTCCCGGAAGCAGCTTTTCATACCTTAGAGAGCGGCAGTTATTCAAGGGGAGATCAGATACTTTCCGGAAAGGGTTATTTTTCAGTGATCAGTGCTCATGGTTATTCTGTCTATTGGTCATTTTTCATTGGTCGGTCAATTTGATTAGGGCATTTTTATTCTATAAGTCTGTTGACCATTTTGTGCTTAGCCAAGTTGTACATGTACTATAAGTTTTGTTCCTGCCTTTTTTGTTCTTGGACATTTTATTAGTGAACCATTCAATGTGTCTGTTGGTAATTAGGAACATAGCCATCTTGTGTGTTGTTTATTTTGTCCATTGTCATTCAGGGTCTGAAATAAGCATACTGATAGTCATTCCTCAGAGTAACAGGATAAACACTTGGACAAGGGCAATTTCCATCAGACATCAAAATAAGGGAGCTTATCAAAATTGGGGCATGCATTCCTCGATAGCAATGGTATATGCCAGTGATCCATAAATGGGATGTAGCATGCCTTGAGCCAGCAATACATAGCATCATATTTGGTAAGACACACATCCTAGCATGCCCAGTTTTGAGAAGTGGCCTGAATGTTATTAACCCTCGGGCAAATTTTGCCCGAAGGGTATTGTCGTCGTCAGCGTCGTCTGTCCATCTGTCTGTCCGTCTGTCTGTCCATCTTTCTTGTGAACACGATATCTCAAGAAGAATTATAGCCAGGCATTGTGAATTCATACCACATATGTATTGGGTGAAGGGTCAGAAGCCTATTAAAAATGACTGACCTTGACCTATTTTATCAAGGTCAAATCCTAGTATTTGCTATATTTTTGGAAGAATTAAAGCTAGGGTCTCCAAATTCATATTATATATGCAACTCGTGATTGACTAGAAGCTTATTCCAGTTGACTGACCTTGACCTATTTTTTATAGGTCATTTACTGTTTATTATGATATAACATGAAGAAATAAAGCTAGACTTTTCAAATTAATGCTATGTATACATCTGGCGAAGGTCCAGAGGTGTACTGAAGATGACTGACCTTGACCTATTTTATCAAGGTCAAATTATAGTATTTGCCATGTTTTTTGAAGGATTGAAGCTATGGCCTCCAAATTCATATTACTTATGTAACTGGTGATTGACTAGAAGTCCATCCAAGTTGACTGACCTTGACCTATTTTTTCAAGGTCATATACTGTTTATTATGGTCTAACATAAAGAAATATATCTGGGCTTCTCAAATTAATATTATGTATACATCTGGCGAAGGTCCAGAGGTGTACTGAAGATGACTGACCTTGGCGTATTTATCAAGGTCAAATTTAATATTTGCTTTATTTTATGAAGGATGGAAACTGGGGTCTCCAAATTCATATTACTTATGCAACTGGTGATTGACTAGAAGCCTATCCCAGTTGACTGACCTTGACCTATTTTTCAAGGTCATATACTGTTTATTATGGTCTGTTATGAAGAAATATATCTAGGCTTTCCAAATTAATACTATGTATACATCTGGCAAAGGTCCAGACATGTACTGAAGATGACTGACCTTGACCTATTTTATCAAGGTCAAATTTTAGTATTTGCTGGGGTCTCCCGAATTCATATTGCTTATGCAACTGGTGATTGACTAGAAGCCTATCCCAGTTGACTGACTTTGACCTATTTTTTCAAGGTCATATACTGTTTATTACGATATAACATGAAGAATATAGCTAGGCTTTCCAAATTAATAATATGTGTACATCTGGTGATGCTCCAAAGGTGTGCTGAAGATGACTGACCTTGACCTATTTTATCCAGGTCAGATTCTATTCAGTACAGTATTTCATGAAAGATTATATCTACATTGCCCAAATTTATACCACTTATGGCTGGACCTGAAGTCTATTGAAGAATATCACTGACCTTGACCTATTTTTAAAAGGTCAAATTCTATATGTTAAGTCTAAGATCTCCGAATCCATGTTCCCGATGCAATCAAGTTAGAAATGACTTGAATTTTTTTGAAGATGACTGACCTTGATCTATATTTCCAAGATAAAAGCAATTGATTTGATTATAAGCTTTTTAGAAGAGTATATTTAGAGCTAAGAATTCGGTCATGCTCTACTAGAACCTCAGGCCTTGGTAAAACCTGAACTACAGTCAACCCTACTAGATAAAAATTTTGTTAATCTAGTTCTAAAAATACACTGATGATATTATACATTGCATGATTGCTGGGTGTAGACAATAACTGATAGCCGAGGGGTATTGAAGCCCAATGGGCTATTTTTTCAGACTGTGGCCATTGTGTCTATTGGTTATTTTGTCCATTGTCAGTGTGTCTGTTTGTTATTCTGTTCATTGCCATTTTGTTCATTAGTAATTTTGTCCACTCCTATTTAGTCTATTGTTCATTTTGTTCATTAATGATATTGAGTCTGTTGGTCAGTTAAGTTTGCCCATGGCTAGTGTCTGTTGGTTGCCAGTATTTTTCCATTGTCAGTGTGTCTGTTGGTCATTATTTCCTCAGTTATTTTGACCATTATGATTTGATCTATTGGCCATTTTCTACATGGTCATTTTGTCTGTTGGTCATTGTGTCTGTCACGTCTGTATTGAATTTCAATTAGAAAATTATGGTATCATTCCCTTCAGAGAATATTTCACAGGGCACATGGATTCCAGCATGTCAAATGACATAACCAGGGCCATATCCAGAGTTGATTTGGGGACACCCTTTCTTGCCTTTTTTGGGGCGCATTTATATGTATTTGGGTGCATTTGTATGTAAAAAGCATTAAAATTGGCTGTAAAGTTTGGGTGCCCATACCCCTTAACAGGTATCAAAATGGCTCTAGATATGGCCCTGATAACGTCATAGAAAATGAGATTCCTTTTATCCTGCACTGTTCCAATTATACAGCCCCAAGAATGGGGCTTTTTACTGAACTCTGTCGTGTATATTTTCAGTTTGATTCATTAACTTTCACCATCTGAACAATTTCAAATCATCATGTCAAATTACTTCTCGCCTTTATGTAGCACTATTTTGTCAGTATATATACCACTTTTTCAACGACGTTGAGTTAGCAAACTGTCGTAAATTTACCGGACTCACTTTACCTTTTGAGTATTTTTACTACGATATGAAAAAATACCCCTAAGCGCATATAGCCTATATGAACTTCATAATTGTCTCAATATTTTCTCATAGCGTATACAGTGGCACCCTAAATTACTATAAATAACAGTCTTTATCCATATTATCTGCCAGTTGAACTTTCCATCTTGTGACCATCAGATATGTTAAATGACATATTTATTCCACTTGAGCTCATTCTATTGTGTGTCCCAACTAATCTATTGAGAACGTTTTGTCCGATTTTTGGAAAAATATATATTGTTGTGTTCTGAAACTTACGTCACTAGTACAATGCAAATATTATAGTATTCAGTCAAAATATTACCGAACAGCACTCAGTAGAACTATCTGTTTGAAACATTTTCTGTTTTGGGTGTCATTCTCTGGGTTAAATTTTGACGTCGCCAAGGCTGAGGGGGACTGTCCCATATGTGCAAAGGAGTGGGAGGTTGTCATTTTCTATTGTGACGTCAGGGTCAACGCTATGACGTTGCTACTGTGGTCAGTATTGATAAATTGTCTTTGTAACGTCTTATTGTGACATCATGGCATTATTGTTGTTTTGTGACATTGTGGAACTGTAAAAATTCCATGAATGGAAAAGAATGCCTATCAAACCTACGAGTATTGAACTGGTCCAAATCAACAATGGCTGACGCCAATATTTAACCCAGAGAATGACACCCAAAACAGAAAATGTTTCAAACAGATAGTTCTACAGAATGTTGTTTGCTAATATTTTGAATGAATACTATAATAATTGCATTTTACCAGTGACATAAGTTTCAGAACACAACAATATATATTTCTCAAAAAATCAAACAAAACGTTCTCAATAGATTAGTTGGGACACACAATAGTGCTGTTGACTGATTTGGTATGCTTGTATTGTTTATAAATGTCATTGTATTTCACTTGATTGCACTGCCCATATGGGGTGTATGCAAATAAAGCATTATCTTATTTATCTAATCTCTTAACAATCACAGGGCACTCGCAAATATTCACAAACTTCATTTTTGTTCTGATGGAGACTGGAGTACTGTTTTCAGCGGTCGTGTACATTCAATCATGGCTGAAAAATTTATGATTCTGAGGCCAGCTTCTTTGGACTCTAAAACTACACATCCCCAGAGGATGGAATAGTTTCTGAAGTGGTTCTCCACATTGTCTCACATGTTATAGTATTCGTACAGCCTCGATCACCAGTAAATGTGAATGATTCTGACAACAATACCTGGACAAATTTTGGTTGGATGCCCGTTCAACCAACCATCGACGATAAAATGGCGGATGGTCAAAATAACTCGGAAATATCCGATTACGAGAATGCGTCTCAAACCCTGCGTCTCACGAATGTATGAATATAGCAAATCAATGTACGTTATGCGACAGTGAAGCCGCATCACTTCAGTGATGGAATGCCTTAAATTTACTATAATGGACACGTTTTTCAATGAATTGAATACTTACAAAGTGTACTTAATGAATTGGTTTCCGAAAAAATCTCGTAATTCTGAAGAAAATAAGTTTTAGTTTTGGACAAGAAGTTCCAACATGGCCGCAATTGTGCTGGCAGAGGAGCTTTGGGGACAATCGGAAATATCCGAATTAATAAAATTAGAAATTGTCTTAATTAACAGCTTTACAACCCGTAAAACACTAATATTAAACAACTACGAGTCTTGTATTCTAGTAATATGTTTTACAAACATTATATTCAGCAAAAGAACCCCTGATCACAAAACGGAAGCGAAAACACGCACTTGCTACGAAACGAACGAAAGCGGCCATTGTTGGGAACACGCCGCGGGAACCGGCGCACACGCAGAATTAGAGCAATTAACTTGGTGTTGTATAAACAATTTTAGTCAAATCCAGTAGAATAATATTCCAAAATGAGTAAAGCACATCCTCCAGAACTGAAAAAGTGAGTATATTTTGATAAACAATGCCTACAAGGGTGGAAAAATATAAGGACTCTTTCAGTGTTGTTGTTGTTGTTGCAAACCTTGAACAGAGCATCAGAGCATCAGAGCAAAGGACTAACTAGGATATATATTTCCCACTTGGGAAATTAAATCCAACGTTGGATATTGAAATATATCCTAACTGGGATATTTTGACCGATTTTCATAAAAAAAACGGTAATGGCGAATTTCGGCATATAAACTAGAAAAAAACAAGATAGAATCTACTTCACAAAACTGCCAATGAGATTGTATAATTTTGCCGACTTTTTCTCGCAGAAATTATATTCTCTGATATTGAATTTACATGCATTATTTTTCGTGTTGTTGTTGCAGTATACTTCCCATCATCCACCACTGTTTTATGTCTTTATACGAACAGAACAAAGTATTCCAGCTTGAAAATATGGAAGTATAAAAAAATATCCAAAGTGCGATATTTTATCTCAATTGGGATGTATATCACAGTTAGTCCTTTTGCCTGACCTGTTTATACCCGAAAATCTGATTTATCAAATTGTTCTGGGCACACGATCAGCCAGGCAGGTATTATTTCGACCCCTGGCAGTTTGGATTACAATTCCATTAAACCGTAATTCTCTCTCTCTGGATTACAATTCCCATAATATTAATATACTGGTTTTCATTTTTCTTTTCTAGATATATGGACAGAAGACTGAATCGTAAGTATAATTTGTCTTCAATGATCCCAGTCACCGATCCCAAAATGAGAAAAGCTGCCCCTTACCGACCCAGATCACAGCCAAGTTTCTCATATCACTCAGACCTTTCAACTGGCCTCATTCCTGGTACATCCCTAAATCTGGACACATCCGTGTTTTCCCAATCTAGTCAATGCCTATTCAGACCGACAACATTAACACAATCACCGTTGAAAGGAATCTGAGACATTTCGGGATGCAACCTCTCCAGTAGTCGGTAGTGACTTTGATAGTGTTGACTTTGATAGTGTTGCCATGTCTGAATACCCATAATTTGTTAGTTAAAGATTTATTTGCATTGAAAAACATGGACATGTCCGATATGGGGTCATAACGATACTGACAATGTTTGTCCCATGTCTAATTTTGTTATTTTTTTCATCTGCCAAAGATAAGCTGATGGCTTGGCATGATAGATGTGAAACCCAGGACATATCAGGCGAAAACAAAACAAAAAAAGTCACTGCCTGTGTTCATATAAACTAGAATGAAAGTAACTCCGAAAAGTGAAGTCATTGTGATATAAGAATTTGAAGTTTTCATATTAACTGTAAGCCCGGCCACTTAAAGAGCTTGGCATGTCATTGCTGATCTCCAAAGAGTTTAATGTAATAGTGATGCATAAATTTAATGTTTACGTCCCATCTGGTGTTTATTCTTGGTAAAATCCAGCCATGAGAAATGAAGAAGTTTTACCTTTGGCGCTGGAGAAAATGACCAAATATATGGAGGACATGTGCGCTAAAAGAGCCGGAGTGACAGAGAAAGTCATATCACTAAATACGGAAGTTTCCGAACTGTCAAAGTAAGAGTATTTGCCCTTGCCTGTTAGTGGTCATTAGGGAAGACAAAAGATGGATGCACCAGCCATGTTACAATGTATGGTAATGCTGTCAGTTGATGCTGTCAGATGAAAGTCTCGTATCGACACTCACAATCCAGGACTCCGATCCGGCTCCACTAGAATCACATACTAGAAGTCAGCTGTCCAATCAAATGGCGCCATTAATTTATGGTTGAATTGACCCAGATCACACACTATAAATAGCACTTTTCACTCCCGATCAATCACTGCCTCCATGATGAAAGAGCAACAGTATCAAAATTGGTCAGGCTCTCATTCTGGTTACTTTAATAGATGCCAGCAATCTGCGTTTTTTTGATGTGAATGTGACTTTTTGGACTTCCTGCATTATTTTTTTTTCTGGAGTTACGCCCCTTTACATGTATCATCAGAATATTCTTTTGAACACAACTAACATGTGCATGTAACTTTTTCTATTTCCTGCAGCTTTCTTCTTGAGTTGCCCCTTCACCACCCCAAAAAATAATTACCACTGTTTTCATTGGATTGTTGAGAAAATTGGAACATATTGTACTCACAGTGTGGTGATGTGCATGTGACTTTTTTGACTGCTCATAATTTTTTTCGCAGAGTTATGCTCCGTTTAGTGTATCTTTGAAAGTATTGTATTCTCATAAGTGCAACCAGTCTTAAAAGTTGGGACTTTCCTCTTGATTGCTGAAGGATAGCCTTGGGCAGTAGCTACCAATCCAGCAATCAATCTTGAAATTTTAGTAGTCAATCATCCGGCAAAGAAGGAACTGTTGACTCACTCGCAAAATGTTATCTCATACTTCCAAATTTCTGGAGTTGGTATTTCCTTCCTTGACATTCTTTTTGTTATTTCAGTGAAGCTAAATGGGGGACGTCAAGTGGCCGGTGTTTTACGAGGATTCGACCCCTTCATGAACCTGGTTATGGATGAATGCATAGAAGAAACGAAAGCAGGAGAAAAACACAGCATCGGCATGGTGGTGAGTGGCAAAGTCAGGGTATAAAATATGCTTGTCCAAATATCAATTTTGACTACATTTGGACAGGCTACATTTCTGTATCTCTCCCATGTTAAATTTGCCAAATGTTGCCTTTCCAAATGTGAAATTGACTGTCTGTTGGTCTGGGGGCTGGTTAAGACTATGGACGGAGCTTGGCTTTGTAATAAGCCACATCATAATTCCCAGAAGTACCGCATATTACCAGCAGGTATGGGGCTGAAGGGCAGGTTCATGCGCATGCGTTTTTTCACGAGAGTCCGCAATGCTTCCATATTGGGGCTCTTCATTGTAGCAAGGCATCGACCAAGATGGTGGCATTATCGGCTCTCGTGAAAAAACGCATGTGCGTGACAGAACCTGTCTGTCCTTCAGTCCGCATTTTACTGTATATTCACGTCCGGTATGACCGGACGTGAATATACAGTAAAATGCGGTACTTCTTGGATTACAATTTTAATAATTTTTTAATTGACGCACTGGGTGTCAAGTATCCATGTTCACAAAAAGATTAATATTTACTTAAACAATAAGAGTCAGTGATGAATATAAAGTACATGCAGTCTGACATTCCAGTTTTACTTTCCATACTACTGACTTCACGCTCTCTCTTTCTCACTCCCCTTCCATTTGCATAGAGAATAGTTGAATGAGTTAAATAATTTCAATTCACATAGTGCGGTGAATTTCAGTTATCCTGTAGCGCAGAGAATGATGAAATGTACATATTTCTGTTCGTACTCACATGGTACCCAGGAGAGATAGCACCGGTGGTAAGAATTGTTTATTGCAAAATAAAATTCTGTTCCTTACAAACTTATATACTTGTATTTTCCAGGTCGTGCGGGGGAACAGTATCGTGTTGTTGGAATCACTAGACAGAGTTTGATTGGACAAAAATTCTCCTTGGATTTACCATTATTTTTTTGTATCATCTCCCATCCAATCGTCTTCATCCATTTCACTGGGGTCACCAAGTTCATGATAAAGTGAGTCGCGATCGGTGCCACAGGGTTCATCCCTATCCAAGGTGAACATGCAAAAAGGACTACTGACACCATTACAAGTACCCAGAACTACGATGTACCATACATATAACATATATGCCCCTGTGGGCATGGGTTTTTAGAACTGCAACTCGCAAGAATTTTCAAAGATACCTCCTGGTTTTATTCCATTATTTGTTTTTTATTTCAACCATATGATAAATGTCTAGAAAACTGGATGTGAGGTTGATGTATTTACTAAAATAAAATGTATTGTCTTGTCTATGAGTTGCTTGTTATTTCTATCCCTCTGCAACATTGGTCAAAGGGAATTTGTTGTCATCAGCGTCCGTCTGTCTGTTCATCATCGATGTTACTATGATACCTCTTGAAGGACAAAAGCCAGGCTCTTGTGGGCAATTGGCCAGAACCCTTCTGAAGATGACAGAGATTCATTTAGATTAGCATATCGCATGAATGATTACAGCTACCCATTCCAAAATTTTACCACACACACATCTGCATGTTGAGCAAAACTTCATTGAAGATCACTGAATTTGATCTAATCTTTCAATGTCAAATTCTATTGTTATAGAAATATATTTAATGCATATCTCGAAGGTTTTGAGCTAGTTATTCCACATTTACACCATTGATGCAGATTTCTTTACTGATCCTAGCCTTAATAAATTACACTGATCATGGCTTATTTCGGAGAACTATTTTTGCAGATCAAGTAGACCGTAAATGCAAGTTTGTCTGTTGACATGGTTTATTTATTGATATTACAACCACCAATCTTGTCTCCAAAATTGGGTGGTGATTGAATTTTGATCTGGGGATTGAATTATAAGAGTGATTACTGTAAATATAGCTAACAACGGACCATAAACCCTGATGACTACGACGAGTGAATAGGATCCAACTTTGCTTTCAGTAGATTTTCAATCGTATGAGCATGCCTACACATGTGATGGCAGTGCCAATGCTGCCTAACCGACGCACCATGCAGTAGTTAGACTGATTCTTCACCTGAGCATCGGGCCAATTAATCCTTGATCTATCCTAATGCCAAGCGAGGAAGCACGTTGCATTTAAATCTTGGGTAGGTGGGAGACAATAAATGGACTATGGCTAAACTTCTCTCAGATTCTTCTGCATGCCAATGTTGAGGGGAGCAGTCGTGAACCATGATGGTGCAGGGTTGATCATCTCTGGGTCTTGACCGATCATTGTTAGTCTATGCGTAGTCTACAGCTGGTCAGCCACAGTTCATCCTGATTATTTTAGTCCATTTATACTACATTTGTAGTCCTTCAGGACTGATTCTTAGTCACAGACTTGCACATTCCACTACTTACCATTCATACACCAGGGCTGAGTATTTATAGCTGATGATTATTCATAGCCCATGACTCATCATTTTCAGTAGATGACTAACCATTCATAACCAATGTCAGACTTATTTTAGTAATCCATATGGACCATTCATAATCCCAAGAAAGACCATTCATAGTCTAAAAGACTGACCATTCATAGGCCATGATTGACCATTCATAGTCCATGAATACCATTCACAGTCCATGACTGACCATTGTCCACAAATGGTCATTCATAGTTCCTGACTGATCATTCATAGTTCATGAGTGGCCATCGTTCATGACTGACCATTCATAGTCCATGACTGATCATTCCGATTCCAAGACTGACCATTCATATACCATGACTGATCATTCATAGTCCCAAGACTGACCATTCATAGTCCCAAGACTGACCATTTGTAGTCCCAAGACTGGACATCCATAGTCCATGACTGCTCATTCATGGTTCATGACTGAGCATTCTACCCCATGACTGATTATTCATGGTCCATGAATGACCATTCATACTCTCAAAGACTTGACATTCATAGTCCATGAACAACCATTGATAGTCTCGAGAGCTTGTCGTAAGAGGCGACTAACTTGGGCACCCTTGGGGTCGCGGGTGTGAAAAGGAATAGGAACCAAACGTCATGATATGACTGAAATAGTGTTGAAAGCGGCGTTAAATCTTATTCACTCTCACTCACTAGTCTCAAGACTGACACTTCATAGTCCATGACTGACCATTCATGGTCCATGACTGACCATTCATAGTCTCAAGATCATTCATAGTCTAAGACTTACTATTCATAGTCCCAAGACTGGCCATTCATAGTCCATGACTTATCATTCATAGTCCCAGGACTGGCTATTCATAGTTCATGACTGATCATTCATGGTCCGCGACTGAGCAATCACATTCTGTGAATGATCATTCAAAGTCCCAAGACTAGTCATTCATTATAGTCCATCACTGGTCATGCATAATCCATGACTGGTCCTGCATAGTCCATGACCGATCATATTCATAGTCCAAGACTAGCCATTCATAGTCCACAACTGACCATTCAGTCAATTGATGCCTATTTTGAGTCCTTGAGACTGCCTATTCAATCCATGAGCTACCATTCAAAGTTAAAACATGTCCTTCGTAGTCTGACTTATCATTCAGGATCATAGTCCATCCATAATTCATGCTGGTCCATTCACAGTTCATGCTTTCATTCTTAGTTCAGCTTGCCCATTCATATTTTATAACTGACCTTTCTTAGTCTATGAATGAGCCGTCCTAGTTCATGACTCACCATTCATACCTCATGACTTATCATTCATAGTCCATGAATACCACGACTGACCATTCATAGTCCAGGACTTGTCATTCATAGTCCATGAATATCACGACTGACCATTCATAGTCCAGGACTTATCATTCATAGTCCATGAATACCACGACTGACCATTCATAGTCCAGGACTTATCATTCATAGTCCATGAATACCACGACTGACCATTCATAGTCCACGGATAATCATTCATAGTCCAAGACTGGCCATTCATAGTCCATGAATGACCAATCACATTCCATGAATGATCATTCATAGTTCCAAGACTGACCATTCATAGTCCATGGCTGAGCATTCATAGTCCCAAGACTTGCCTTTCATAGTCCATGACTGGTCATGCATAGTCCATGACTGATCATTCATATTCCATAACTGATCATTCATAGTCCATGACTGGCAATTCAGTCAATTGATGCCTATTTCGAGTCCTTCACTGCCTATTCAATCCATGAGCTACCATTCAAAGTTAAAACAGGTTCTTCATAGTCTGACTTATGATTCATAATCATAGTCCATGCCTGCCCATCCATAATTCATGCTTGCCCATTCATAGTTCATGCTTGCCCATTCATAGTTCATGCTTCCATTCTTAGTTAAGCTTGCTCAGTCATGACTGACATTTATAGTCCATGCCTGCTCATTCTTGGTTCATGCTTGGCCATTCGTAGTTCATGACTGACATTCATAGTTCATGCTTGGTCATTCGTAGTTTATGACTGACATTCATAGACCATGCCTGCCTATTCATGCTTGGCCATTTGTAGTTCATGACATCCATAGTCTATGCCTGACCATTCATAGTTCAACATCGCTTTCAATTTATTTCAGTCCTATCACGACATTTGGGTCATATTCCTTTTCATACCCGGGAACCCTGTGGCTAGGGCCCTATTCCTTTTTGCAGTCCTATTTCTTTTCACACCCGGAAGCCTCGCACATGCCACAATTAGTCACCTCTTACGACAAGCTGTCTGACAAGCTGAGGTCTATTCTTACCATGACCATGTGCACAACAATGCCCCAAGTCAATCCAGGGAGCCCCATAGCGCTCCTGGTCCACAACTGACCATTCAGTCAACTGATGCCTATTTCGAGTCCTTTACTGCCTATTCAATCCATGAGCTACCATTCAAATATCATACCAATCATTCATAGTCCATGACTTGTCATTCATAGTCTCAAGATCATTCATAGTCCCAAGGCTGGCCATTCATAGTCCAAGACTTATGATTCATAGTCCCTAGACTGGTCATTTACAGTCCATGACTGATCATTCATAGTCCATGACTGATCATTCATAGTCCATGACTGGCAATTCAGTCAATTGATGCCTATTTCGAGTCCTTCACTGACTGGTCATTTACAGTCCATGACTGATCATTCATAGTCCATGACTGATCATTCATAGTCCAGGACTGGCCATTCAGTCCATGACTTATGATTCATAGTCCCTAGACTGGTCATTTATAGTCCATGTCTGATCATTCATAGTCCATGACTGACTATTCATAGTCCACGAATAATTATTCATAGTCCCAGGACTGGCCATTCATAGTCCATGACTGATCATCTGGTGTCCATGACTAATCATCCATTGTTCTGAACTGATCATCTGTAGTTCACGACTGATCATTCGTAGTTCATGACTCAACATCTGGAGTTCATGACTGTTCATTAACAGTCCTTGACTGATCATCCATAGTTCATGCCTGATAATTTGTGGTTCTGAACTAGCAAGCCATAGTTCAGGACTGATCATCCATACTCCAGAACGGACCATTCACATTTCATGGCTATCATGCGTTCTCCACGACTGATCATCTGTACATCATGACTGATCATCCGTAGTTCATGACTGATCATCAACAGTTCATGACTGATCATTTAAGGTAAAGAAAAGGCAAAGGAGATGGTACGATACGGCAGGATTTTGGCCTATATGTGGTGCGGTTGAAATCGAAAAAATAAAATGTCAAAAAAGTAATTGTGTTCTAATGTAATGCCAAGAGAAAATATGTGTACACAATATGTGAAAGTTCTAGCTCGATTGCGTTAAATTGAAATCCACAGCATGTGCTATTTCGTGGAAAAAGGGTCTAAATTGAGTGATTTAAACTCGCATTTAGACATGAAGGACCCCTTGGACCGAAATGATTTTCCAGCAGTGGAGATCTGCCACCGCACAGGACCAGGTTGAATGTCATTTTGGTCAAAGGGGTGCTTCGTGTCTAAATATGTGTTTGATTTACTTGATTGGATCCTTTTTTCACGAAATAGCACATACTGCAGATTTGAATTTCATGTCATAACTATAATTATAACGCAATCGAGCTAGAACTGTGTACATATATTTTCTCTTGCGGTTACCTTAGAAACACAATTATTTTTAGAACATTTTAATTTTTTTTTATTTCAACCTATACATATAAGCCAAAATCCTGCCTTATCGTACCATATCCTTTCATATAGTTTAATAACCATTTTGCATGCCTGCAGAGCACTAGATCACCCAGCTAAAAGGCAGAGTACTAATCCTCCGTTGATCAGGATATACCACAGAACGATGCAAATCATACATCAAATAACTGCACAAAAACACTGGAATTAAAAAATCAGTCGATGTATTTCTTTATTTCAAACATGGATTATGACAGTGGCGAATTCCATCGTATAGACATGAAAACATGGAGGACTGCTTGTGATACAAAAATATGTTCCACGTGACAGGCTTCAGTTCACTCCTGAAAAAGCTAACTTTCCCCACAGATATTCGGACCTATTTCTCCCTTGACAAACCGATGAGAGTATTTTTTTTCACATCCATATGTGCTAAAGAAGCTAATACCCTATTTGGTCGGGGTGCCTAATTGGGACATTAAATCCCTAAAAAAAATTCAGAGCTGAAAGTTTTGGACTTGGCACTTGATCATGAAAAGTCGGGTAGGTAAAAATAATGGTGCTAAAAATTCATACATTTGAAAAGATCATATTCTAGCATTTTTCTTGCATCAAATTACATAACCCATGTACCAGCCTGAAAATATGGTTACACGACATAAATGAAATCCATAGAAAAATAATTTACGCCAACTTCACATAGTTGAATAGATTAACAAATCTGACACACGTCCCTGCCAGGTTGGGTTAATGCTTGTTCTGGAAAATTGATATTACTGATATTCATGGATGGACAAAACTGACACTCGTCTCTGCCAGGTAGGGTTAATGTGTCTACTTATGCTTGTTCTGGTACATTGATATTTCTCACTGATATTCATGGATGGACAAACTGACACTCATCCCTGTCAGGTACGGTTAATGCTTGTCTTGGCACATTGATATTGCTTTCTGATATTGATGGATTAACAAAACTGACACTCGCCCCTGCCAGGTACGGTTTATGCTTGTTCTGGCACATTGTTATTGTTTAGTCGGATATTCATGGATTGACAAACTGACACTCAAACTCATCCCTGCCAGGTAGGGATAATGTGTCTACTTATGCTTGTTCTGGCACATTGATATTGTTTACTGGTATTCATGGATGGACAAACTGACACTCATCCCTGTCAGGTAGAGTTAATCTGTCTATTGATGCTTGTTCTGGCACATTGATATTGTTTACTGATATTCATGGATGGACAAACTGACACTCATTCCTGTCAGGTACGGTTAATATTGATGCTGGTTCTGGCACATTGATATTGTTTACTGATATTCATGGATGGACAAACTGACACTCATCCCTGCCAGGTACAGTTAATATTGATGCTGGTTCTGGCACATTGATATTGTTTACTGATATTCATGGAT
Organism: Hanleya hanleyi; assembly: GCA_036873755.1. Taxonomy (NCBI): domain Eukaryota; kingdom Metazoa; phylum Mollusca; class Polyplacophora; order Lepidopleurida; family Hanleyidae; genus Hanleya; species Hanleya hanleyi. Next base: position 17,771 of record JAVTVY010037197.1, on the reverse strand, counting down.
GGACAAACTGACACTCATTCCTGCCAGGTACAGTTAATATTGATGCTGGTTCTGGCACATTGATATTGTTTACTGATATTCATGAATGGACAAACTGACACTCATTCCTGCCAGGTACAGTTAATATTGATGCTGGTTCTGGCACATTGATATTGTTTACTGGTATTCATGGATGGACAAACTGACACTCATCCCTGTCAGGTAGAGTTAATCTGTCTATTGATGCTTGTTCTGGCACATTGATATTGTTTACTGATATTCATGGATGGACAAACTGACACTCATTCCTGCCAGGTACAGTTAATATTGATGCTGGTTCTGGCACATTGATATTGTTTACTGGTATTCATGGATGGACAAACTGACACTCATCCCTGTCAGGTAGAGTTAATCTGTCTATTGATGCTTGTTCTGGCACATTGATATTGTTTACTGATATTCATGGATGGACAAACTGACACTCATCCCTGTCAGGTAGAGTTAATCTGTCTATTGATGCTTGTTCTGGCACATTGATATTGTTTACTGGTATTCATGGATGGACAAACTGACACTCATTCCTGTCAGGTAGAGTTAATCCGTCTATTGATGCTTGTTCTGGCACATTGATATTGTTTACTGGTATTCATGGATGGACAAACTGACACTCATCCCTGTCAGGTAGAGTTAATCTGTCTATTGATGCTTGTTCTGGCACATTGATATTGTTTACTGGTATTCATGGATGGACAAACTGACACTCATTCCTGCCAGGTACAGTTAATATGTCTATTGATGCTTGTTCTGGCATGTTGATTTTGCCTGCTGATAATGACGGTTTTAAGTAAAAGTTTGATAAAAATGGCAAAAACTCGACAGGAACCAATCTGGTTCTCTTTTCTCGCAAAAGCAAAATATATATGGATGATATGTACAAACGGCATTGATTTCATTTTGGGTCCAAGTTATAACTTTCATAACACCCGAAGAAAGGTATCCCTGCACCCTTGCTTCAATCACACAATGATAATGTTAGGCACTATAGTGATAAATTTACATCTTTATGCAGATAAAATGTCCTTCTCACAAAGTAACTTTCCAATCAACTGAAATGAAAGCTTAGCATTAGCAGATCAGTGATATTTGGGATTTGTTGCTGATGGTAATAAAATGCTAAATTGCTCCCACCAAACATTCTAATTACAGACTCGCATCATATACAGGTTAGAGGGAACTACCTCTCTAAAATGGAGGTAAAAAAGGTCGTTCTTACTTAATAAGGTCAAGAATATATCAAACCGAGAGACTTACACTATCGGCAACCTTGGACATAGATATTTGCATTCAATGGTATTAAAAATACAAACTGTCGTCTCTCTAATTTGCATAATAATAGACCTGTTGCTCTCCATTAAAAATTTGACTTTGCACGCTTTCATTGGAAAATCTCGCATTAGGATTTTGGAGTGTTATGACGAGTCAATCAAAAGTTATTAAGCAAAAATGACCTTTTCTACCTCAATTTTAGAGAGTTATTACTTTCTAACCCGTTCTATTGGGGCTGAGCTAGCCTTCAATTCATTGGAGTATTCACAGAACCATACCACTGACAATTGTAAAACCAGTTGCCTATAAAAAACACAAAGATAGAATAAAAATAAAAAATATTTTTAAAACAAATTATGTATTTTTTTTTTACCCGATTTCACCATGATAAGAATGTACAGTCTTCATTCCTATATTTTCTCCTTGATTTTTTTTCACAGTTCTGAAAAATTACACAAATTTACACAATCCCATAAGCCAAACTATTCTTTTAAACTTTAGCTCACCCATTCTGATAAAACATACCTTTAATTTCGGATTAATCTACTTAACAAATCACAAAGAGTATCCTGCATGCAACTAACACAGGCAAGTTAGGCTGCATAAAATAAATTTCTAGCATCACCGCGCTGCCACATCATGAAAACTTTTCTCTCAAAGTTTTCCAATATGTTTCTTGAACATTGTGGCACAGAGTTGTTTGAGGTATTGTTTTATTTGTAGGAAATAATATTGTTCAAGGCATTCTTTAAGTAACTCAAAGAACATGAAACTACTGCATCATAATTTTTTCCCCAAGTGCATGTGAAGCTGCAGATAAATTTTATCCAGCCTTAGAACATAATGAATTTTAGCTGAAATTTCAATGTGCACGAGACACATTCTTGAAAATTAAAGTGAAAAAATCTTGCACATGTGCAATGTGAACATGGATGTCTTCTTTTTTTTTCGGAATTCCAGAACTCGTGCAAACACATATCGGTACAGTTAACAAATTTTCTTAAATCAGATCCACGTTTGTTCCCAGCTTTGAGATGAATAGATTTTTCATTCTTTCTGGAATGTATATATTGCTTTGAATGATTTGAGAGAAATGTTGAAGTTCTGTATGGTATGGTACCGTACCATGGGGATAATTTGAAAAACAGACATGAAATAATAATAAAAGAAATAATATTTGTTGATAAAAAATGATAGTACAAGATGTAGTTCTGAAGATCAGCATCACTCAATGGCTGTGTTGACGTTGTAAACATGTACTTCTGTAAGTGTTCCAGAAGGCGGTTTTGAAAAAGTTCATTTTTTCGTGGATTGGTTCATTCGAGCTCTCATACAATTTATACACAACACTTATGGACATGAAAGCACATGGCTATATAAAAATAACATCACCCTTACTTCACATCACTTTAATGTACATGTAGTTTAACAGAACTTAGAATTTCCCAAACATAACAGAGGCTTTCCTACTGTAATTGCAACACCCTTCACAAGTCCAGCATTGATAGCAATTCAATGAGAAACAGGTTTAATTTCATCTGTTCTGGTTTTGTGGGCCGATATTAATCGCCTTATCATGTGAATTTATTAGTATCACACTTGCGAAATCAAAATATTTAAAATCTCACCCCTTTGGAAAATATTTTGAGCATTGAAATAATTTCGCAGAGAACTGCTCAAGTTTGACAATATTTCTCATAAAAATGTGAAATTTCATCCTATTTAGTAAAAATATGAAAGAAAACTTATTTTGACCATTTACTCTCAATTCTCCTACAGTTTCAATATGTACACCTCTCTCCCCTCCAGCATTAAATCTTGCAACATTATAAAATCTTCTCATTGGGAACTGTTTTATGCTATATATGTCTCAGAAATGTCTTGATCTGCAAATTGACATTCTTTGAAATTCCTCCAATTTACAAAAATGTATTCCTAATGATTCACCTTACAGAAATAAGATACTCTAAAATTTCATCCCCTCCAAAGGAATTCACCGCTATATCCTACAAGCTGTACAAAGACTCAGAAATGGATTTCATATATATATCTGCATTGACCCTCGCTAACAACTCGTGGCATTCAGATTGGGAATGTGAGAAGGGCATGGACGGTACTGCAGTAACGTAAAAGTCTCAATGCTCATTGGAAAAGGGAAGACTTTTTTCTTTGCATACTTCAGTACATATAAGTGTATGACAAGGAGATTCGACTCGTTCTTATTTGAAAGATGAAGCAATATTTCGTAAAACGGATATACAAATATCATATATACCTTATAGAAACATTTGTTCGATGGCAGCCACAACATTCTTCATTTATATAGGTAATCAAGCGCACAACACCCTTTTGCAATGATTAACATATTATTATGATATCGGGTTGGCACAGTCTGATTCATATAACATACTGTGTAAGAGACTAAGACACTTCCTTTCCAAAGTTCCTATCAAGACTTTGGCGAAACTTGCAACGGAGAACTGCAAGAAGATGTACAATCAACTGAAAATAGCGTCAAATTTAATTATCACATTAATGTGCATAGGATTTTTACTTCACAAATATTGTCAACAGCCTTCTTCTTGAAAAGGCGAAAAACACAACCATCGGTATTCAGGACGTTGTGTCGGCGAACTGCTGCTTCTCCGTAAATAGTTGTCTTCTGGTATATCTGATTAGCTGGTTTTCATGTTTTTCAGGGACGGTCGTTTTCGTGTTTTGTGCCTCGGCATCGTCCCGTAGGCCTCAATCTGTTTTTGCTGAAAAGAACAATGAAGACGAGGACTGAATTAATACAAGTATAATTTTTATCATAAGCCCTTAACCCAAGCGATTTACTGGGACGATCATTCCAGCCAATCAGAAACCAGAACATCCATGCAGGATTCATGCTGGAAATTCATGCAGTGTTTTTAATGAAAATTGAACTTTCATCGAGTTCCAAAACAAAATCGACCAGAAGTCGGCCTACAAATCCACAAACTAGTTTCTCTTCTTCAAGAAAATAAAGTCAGGGCTGTGTAACAATGTCTGAAAGGAAAGTCTGGCATGCAAGGAATATACAAGTCGATCCAACCTTTCTGTTGAGCAGTCCAAAATAAATACACATTTAAGTGAGACAAAACAAATCCCTACAGTATTACTGTATAAAGGCTTTGTTAGTGCAAAATATGTTACAATTTACATATCAAAGCAAGCCTGGTGTTACAGAATAATATTCTCTATAATCTGTGACTTGAACCAAATTCAAGTTACTCCTTCAACAAAGAGCTGCGCCGATATCACAGCCACATGCAATTAGACAAGGTTTGCTTGGTGGTTTGTTCCTTCTGTCTCTTCCCTAAGAGAGGAGGAACTAACCGCGGTGCAAACCTCGCCTTGGTGCATTTGCCGGTGCTATCACTGTGCAACTTGTTAAATGATTAACTTCAATTGTGCGCAAGTGGAGGATTTCAAGGCTGCATGAATAGCAATATATGAAGTTCTTGCTAATAAGTAAGGGAGACAACTATGGTACTGTATTTGTTGTATGGCACCCTCCCAGATGAAGCCAGGACTTTCTGAAGAGGGATGGTTTTCAGTATTTCTGAATTTAGGCAGTTCCATGTGATCTGTTCCTTCTTTAAAGCTAAAATGAAACAAAATATCTCGCATTGCACTTCCACCCCTATAGAATTGAATTATAACTCATTTCTTTAACGAGGATTGCTGACCGCACCCTGTTCTAAAGCGAGGAAACATTGATGTGATCTGTTAGGATGCCAAACAACAAATATCACAGTAACCAGGGCCATTAAATGACAGCTGTAAATTGTTCAAAATGAGGATACAAAAAAAAAACAAAAAAAACCACACACGAAATTCTCACCCAATTAAAACCACTAAATACCAATTAAAAATGAACACCACTAGCTAGTACTACATGTAGATGTAGCCAACAAGAAGCTTCCAAGAGAGAGGAAGTTGTGTAGCACAAAGAAAGATTATGCAGACCCAAGATTACCAATGTCAAATGCAAGATACACAACAGAAAGTGTTAAAGAAAGCACATGCATGTTCGTTTAATTATTTTGAAATTTCAGTTCATTGATCATTGCACCATGTCCTGAAACAAAGTTCTCCTACATGCAAAATGTAATCACATATTCTCTGTTAAAATTGTAGAAAGGAACACTTTACAGGCCATTTAGGTCATTTCTGAAAAAAAAAATCACTATCGACCTGCATCGAAAGCATAACACTGAAAAGTGTTAAGTTCAATAGGAAGCTGCAGGACCATTAACTTTATTTCAGAAATATTTTCATATTGTAGAATATGGCACAGGATAATCAATCAGAGGTCATTTGTACACATGTAGGAAGCCATAAAGGCTCTGGTGGGGGTGGGGGGGGGGGGTGAGAATGGGCCAAGTGAACACAAAATGGTGGTCAAATATCAAACCTTGAGCGTTAACTGAAGCCTGATCTCGAATGTCTGTACCAAATTGGTCTCCCCAATTTAAGATAAATTTCTGTGATATTATCGACACAATGTCAGTAAATACTAAATAAATTTCTCCAAATGGTCAAAGGAGAGTTACAAGGTACAGAACAATCTGTTGGTGAAGGTGGGGGTGGGGGGAGGGGGCTGTATCTTTCATAAATTTTTTATTTTTTTGGCTAAAGAGATAGGGAAGAAAGAGAATGACTGAACCACTATGTGAACTGTGTCTCAGTGCACCTGCCAGTGCTACTAGTGCAGCTCTTTGTCAAAGGATTAACTTGAAACTTGTGTATTACATACACTGGTGTCTTCCACATTTCACGATTAGTGTGATGTGCACGTACATGTACAAGATCATAGTTACAGAAAGACTGGTCATTCATCCGTAGTTTTTACGACAGATTTGTGACCTTGCATAGAGAGAGAGAGAGAGAGAGAGATTGAGAAATTTAGACGTCAGAACATTGACACACAGAGAGAACAGTTATTAAACTGAAAATGTACCTGGAAAGACAAAGCACAAAAACATATATGTACAATATCTATAACCAAAGAGTACCACAATATCTATGTGCCCCGAGGGAGAGAGAGAGAGTACAGTTGAAATAGGTCAGAGCATTCTTATCAGAACAAGAGAGCACAAGAAACTGAAGTCTGTTCATTTTTATTAGTCATCTACTTCAGAGCTTGTGCAAAATTTAACGGTTAGTTCCACCTAAATTGTCTGTTTGCAGCTTGTATAACAAACTGAAATCTACAAAATGATGTTATTTTAATAACAACAGATCACGTTTTAAAAAATTCAATAATAGTTGTTTCGTGTGCCAGGGCTCAATTGCATACACATAGGGGCATTAGAGTGACATCATACTGTACTGGTTTTATCATGGACACAGGTCACTGAGGTCATATAAAGTAATAACAGGCAGTCACTGGTGTGTCAGCTTAAGTTGCCCCATAACCAGTCAAATTGCTGAGTTAAACAGCACACACTTCCATGTTCATATATGACCGTATTAACCTAATGTCTGAGAGAACACAAAAACAGTACAATATCACACTAAGCAAATGAGCAAGCAGTAAATGAAGCAAAGTTTATGGAGAAAATTGAAGTGTTCTTTGAAATGTGATACATTATGAATATCATTATGCAATGGTAGTAAATTTGTACATGTTTATCAGTGCTTTGGTTTTTGGAAAAAAAAAGATGAGCTAACATTCACTCCCCCAGACAACATTTGGAAGAGAAGACTGATCTCACACTATTCAATGAATAATTGCCATCGATAAGAAGAGCGGTTTTTCACTCTTCTGAATATTTAGGGGAGTGATTGGGAGTGATCACTCTCGCTTTTCTTAAATCCTAAGGACTGGTGTATTTCAATTATATTTCATCCTGCAAAAAAGAAAATGTACTTTTGGCAAGCTCCAAAGTAGACGACTTAAGATGGACAGACTTTAGAATATAAGTCAAAGATGTCAAACCTTGTGACTTTTGTACTGTTTTGATATAGACATATGTCATGAATGTAGTTTTAGTAGACAGTTGTTAACTAATCTCTGATGTAGTATGGTAGAAATAAGATAAGATTGCAATTATTTCACCCTCAAATTATTTGGTTATGAAAATGGAGGATTTGTCCAGAAAACTTCAGCTGATATGTTGTTGTAGATTAGTCTTAAACCACCTGAAAGGCACTGGTATTATTGTTAGATTATTCTAGAATTAAAACATTCCAACCACCATTATTCTGAGGTCCTTCAGTTTTTCACAAGTGTTAAAACTAGGCGAGAGAGATCGAGGCGACATCACACGGCACTACATGAACAAGTTTACGGTTTAATATATTATGGCACATCAAGTTTCAAACTCACAAGAAGAATTCACCAAATTGCTGTGTTGCTCTGAAAATCATAGAGTAAACCTGTTACTCAAACCAGTCTGCAATTTTGAAATACATTCATGTTGATGTATTTTAGTGGGGTAACATTTTCCGAGTGAACCACACTTACTGGTGCTGTACCAATCTTTCTCTTAAAAGAAATCAAAATAACATAATGTGGCAACCTCCTAGACTACTCGGCAAAGATGTAGTTTAGAGCGAGATAGCATATTGACTGTGCTGCGATTTGTAACTGCATTTAACAAGTAGCGGGCATCTGTTATTAGGGGATGGGGGGGATTTGGTTTAATGTCACACTCAAGACTACATGTATTTCACTCATGGTGACAGTCAGTTTGGTTGGTGGACTACCCGTAGAGAGCCACCGCTCGTCGGTAAGTAACAGGCAAACTTTCACACATGCACGGTCCCAGCGGAGCTCCAACACGTGTCGGTTCAGTGGTATGAGGCTAGCGGTCACCAGCGAAGCGCCTTTGACCACTCGGACATGGAGGGCCCCATCTGTTATAGGTTACACACTGTCTTACAGAAACTGCATGGCAACATGTTCGCTGATTGAGAAAGTTATAACAGCACATCTATGCTTGAAGTTCTGATAGACTAGCTTGGTAGGAATGTACTTAGAGATGTATAAGTACATGTAGCTCAAGTCAAATAAATGTATGGAGTCATTTAAACGGTGATAGTTTCAATTTAATAAGCGAGAATTTCAGTGGATATATTGACTATTGAAAAACCCGAGGATTTCTATCCAATAAGTGACCATGTGAATGTGTTGCAGTGAAATTGTTAATGCAGAAAAACAATGCTCAAGAAAAGGAAGCCACAATGAAAACTACTAACTACCAAGACATACAGAATGGATGAAAACGGCAGAATATACGTATATATTTATGGAGATATGTGACAGAATGATGTCAATGGACCAGAGTGCATATACATGGAAATGTATGATATAGTGCCATGCAGATTACTCAAGCATCCAGCATGCCCACATATACAAGAGCAGTTACGTTTGCGAGCAGTCTAGTCATTACAGATACTTCATCAATTCCACAAGTGGACCAGCCTTTTTTTTCTTCTATCGAAATAGGTTTATCCTGTCAACCATCGGATAGTATGATGAAATATAGCGATGAGAGGAAAGTGATAAAATTTAGTAACAGAAATAAGATATGAGTTTTCTTAAAGAACAGAACTTCAAACTTTATCGAAAATGGATCGGACCAGATGGAAATGAACTAAAAGTCTGCATTCTTATATTAGATAAGCCAACTTGATTGGGGGGTGGATTGGGGGGGTTGCAACTGGGCATAACTGTCCATTGTGACAGCTAAACAATAATACTTTCTCTGTATATAAATAAAGATAAAGGACTACATGTACATGTAGCTATGCTGGTAAATCCTCACCAAATTGTCACCAGACTGTCGAGCAGTCCAGCTAATCTAAGCCAGTGTTAGCTCACAGATAGTACAGAATAATCAGGGCCTGATCTAGATGGAGCAGAGTGTGATTAAGTTATAGTGAAATAGGCTGTGATGTGGTACTGTCGAAGCCAGCCTGATAACTTGATATTTGGCAACAGTACTTGCATGAGTATTGCTTTCAGCCTGTTCAGAGAGGAAATTTGCTAGAATTTTTTTTTTCTTTTCATTTGGACGCCCAAATTCATGGTGCCTAAAAACCCGTTATAACGGACTCAAAATGGTCTGGCCCTGATAATAGTAAGTTGGGGTCTGAAACAAAATCCCAGCCTGTCACAATCCTTCTGCTTTTACTGAAAAATGTTTTTGTATCAGATCCTTAATGTCCAGATCAGGAACATTTTCTTGATTTCCATTGGGGGGGGGGGGGGGGGGTATGCAATGGAAACTAATTTCTGTTCAACACTGGTTTCTGTCAGAGAACAATCACACTTTCACAGAATCCAGATAAAGAGATTCCGATATGGGTGAAATACACAGAACAGGAAAGCGTTTTTTGGCAATTTTTAAAATCCCCACAGCTCTTCGGTACACTTGTGAAGCTCATGAAGTCTGATTAAGCAAACTCTTACTGCGAGTGTCCTATTCCCACCAACTCTTCCGTCGTGTTCGCCACGATGGCAAATACGATGATGTGTATGACGGCGTGTATGACGTGTATTGGCTGACTAAGCTGCTGGAGGTACTAGAATACAGGCTGGTTGTGGGCGACGGTGAAAACAGACTGCTAGAAGGTGCGTAATATCGCTTGGAGAAGTTGCGAGGCAAGGTTCCGTAGTGGTAGGCCTGGGGTTAACCAAGAAATAAACCAAATGGTCTAAACTGGGAAATTTTATACAGAGTAAAACCCAAGTTTGTATCTGTACATACATGTATGTGTACCATGGATGTGATAGGAGCGGGATAACGGCTCTGCTCAACTGCTTCAACAATTTCACTTTTATGAAGAGATAATCTGTGCAGAATTCCACAGAGTTGTCTTTCTTTGACCAGAAATCTGCAAGCTCTTTATTTTCTAGAAACATTTTCCATCCTTTCAGTATTCTCTTTTGGACTCCATGGTTGCAGTTATAGTCTCATAACAATATTATATTGTCTTATAAAAAACAGAGATTAGAACACTGACAATTGCTTACAGTAATTAATTTGCGCATGCTCAGTTTTACAAAATGCATATTATCACATCCACATGTAATATCCAAAGATCTCAATGTTAATTACTATATGTTTAGTAACAATATATTGTAAATGCCTTATTATTCGTGTGGTACTAACTTTCACTCTTTTCGTCGGAATGACACTTCTTCCTTATTATTAATTATATATATAGAGCATACCAGGGTTCGTACACAATGGAAGCCCCAGTTTTCAAGGTCTTTTCAAGGTAATAATTCCTGTTTTCAAGGTATACACTTTTTATGTAATAAAGGAATACAGGCAATTTTTTTTAGTTTTCTTACCTTTTTTCACTTTTACTAATGACTTGCTGAGATATTATTGTTCATACTTAACATTGTCATGCACTGACGATACGCTGCCTATTAAATTTCAAATATGACACTTATGTTAAAGATGTGTGATAGTCTGATGTTTCTGTCACATTAAAATGTTCGTGATGTCTTGTGGATAGCCTATTTATTCACACACCGTCACCCATGTGGCGTTCTCTGAGCCTTGCAGTCCGTATTAAATTGGGCTACTGGTCCTCGTGATCCGTCTTAAATTTCCATACTGCTGATATGTGTTTTGCCACGCATGTGGGAAGTCCAGGCTGACTCGCCCATTTTGCCGACGTCAAAATCTTTCTTACACACACCAAACCCAGCTTTGCGTTTATCTGCATGCTGGCAAAGCCAGTCCTTATACTTGTCATCCTTTAGCCAATTTGTATTGAAAAGGCACACCATTTCCACAATCTCTATTTAGCAGATGATGTTCAATGTCAAAAACGAAACAATTTTCAAAAGCCGCCAAAAACCACTTCGTTCTGCTGGACCTGTCGGAAACCCGAAAAATATTCATTCGGCATGAAAACTCAATGGAAATCTGAGGGTTCGAGATGTAGCGGGCCCACGTGGTCAGGTGACATTATACATATTCAGTGCGCAGATGCGGTGACCGAGATTCATACAGTCGGGAACACGCCGCTCACTTACGAGAGCATACATCAAGTGAGGTTTCTGATTTCCAAGGAGAACCTGTATACCCATTTGCGTACACTTCGCCATCCATAAGATGGCTTGCGAATCGTGTGTCTCCATTATCGCGAAACGATATCCGGTGTTTTACCGGATTCTGTTCGGCCTTCATCCGGCGAAGAAGACTCGAAAACTCTGATAAATTACAGGTTTTCATACATACCTCGAAAACAGATATTGCCTGGGCTTACAAAATATATATGTATGAATAACTTTCGTATCATCCAAGAGGTGTGGTAGATCTGTAATTTTGAACAAGTAGATCATCACATGACTCGAAAATGGCGGGTTACGTTGGGGTTACGTCGGTAGACTTTAGCGGATTGGCTGACGAAGTCACGTGGTATTGATTTCTGGAAATTCCCTCTAGCAGGTGCCGAAAGTAGTCTGAAATGGATACACACGATCCCAGGGTCAGTCTTACCGCGTATAGATGACCGAAATGGTTACAGGTTGCCTGTATACCGTGGATAGTCTCCCTTTACACAGCGTGACAACCATTTGTGAAAATAATCATACGGTCATAATCGGGGCTTATTTTTGCTAACGGATGACAAAGGACGATACAACATTCATTCAACTTTACACAATTGACAACAACATGCTAAGAATTCCCGTTTTCAAGGCCTTTTCAAGGTACATGGCCCGATTTCCCATTTTTCAAGGCATTTCAAGGCCTTGAATTTTAAATTGTCATTTTCAAGGCAATTCAAGATTTTCAAGGTAGTGTGCGAACCATGGCATACTTTAGAACAGAGCTAAACTGTTTTAAAAACTTTTGTTATTTTCAGAGAGTGCATCTATTTTCCATAATTAATATTCACAAATATTTATCAGTATTTTCAAATAAAGTGGTACGATCATGATTTATTTCAAGACCTCTTACTTCCACGGAACAGAGTAATTGTAAGCTGTTGTCTGCGGGACCTGTGATGAATTCTTTAAAGCTAATGATCAAAACTTAGTCACCGCGTTTGTTTTGGCATTATAAGCAAGGGCATCAGTGATTGAAATGTTCAAACAGAGATCACCCACAAGTCGTGTCAGTGAGCTTACAGCCATTTTACTTCGTTTTACTGAACAGTTGGGTAAATGCAAAAGATATTTCCCACGCATAATAAGGCATCTACAGTATTGACTTTGAAAGCATTTATCACTACAAAATACATGTACATGCTTATATATGTACACAACAGTATGTATTTGAGAATCCTGTTGATGTGGACTTGATGTGGCAGGGTTTTGATTTGAAATTTTGTTTCTGTGTTAGCTGGAGAGAGAGCAGTTCTGTACTGATTGGATGAGAGAGGTCACCTGTTTTTGTAAACAAGTGAGGAGCAATGTGATTGGATGTTGACTGAAGGAAGTAATACAGCTGCTCTGATTGGACGAGACAGTCATCCAATGACAATTCCCAGATGATAAATAATACTCCACTTGCTTTTTCTGCAATGTTCAGACTCTTTGAGGCATGAAAGGAATTATTGGCAACATTACCACCAGTGAAGAAGTACAAAAAGACAAAGAGAGCAGGCATCACAATGATGGACAGACATTGCACCAGGCTGATTTGATTGGCTATTAACGGGGCTGATGTGCTCATAGCAGGGCTGATTTCTGTTGAACTACATTATCAGCACTTACGGTAATTTCCCTAATAATTCACCTTCCAAATTTAATTCGAAAACAGCCGATTTTTCCACTGTCGTGATTTTCTCCATCCTAATAAAACGAAAAGGGCAGCATTTTTATTATCCCCATGAAACAATAAATTCGAACACTCCCGTTTTCGTCCCGGAGTTCGTGCCGCTGAAAGTCAAGTGAATATGTTACTAAGAATAATTTGTTACCAAGAATAATTTCTGTATACCCGTTGACACAGAAATAAAAATACAAAAGTTCAGTTGTTGTTTTTGCGAAATCTCCATATCATAGAACTATGATCAGAAGTCACTAACAGGGTTCTCATTAGACAGAGGTTGGAGGCGAAAATGCCTGTCAACTGGCCATTTTGGGGCACCTACTTGATCAATAGAAAATAATTTAACGGCAATTTGAATGATATTTCCGATGTCTCATTTTCTTTAATAAACAGATTATATGGTAGGACAAATATATAAATGTTTCCCTCTGTTTGTCCCTGTCAGGGCTTCGGCGTAATAGTTAGTATGTGCACAACTGCTTTGTCGAGGGAGCCATTATTTCATTTCTTCAGACCTGCATAACGTGCCCCATACATTTTGACTGAAGCACGGGATCAGTTGAGTATTTCATTTGAGCTACGGGGAGATGTCAATAGACATTGATGTTGGTGTTTTATTCACTCGCCAATCCAGGACAACGTTTCCATGTAATAAAATGACGGACTTGTTTCCAACAACATGATAATCCATTGTTAGTTTGAAAAAAGAAAAGAGAGAAACAAAAAAAAACATATGCAGAGTACCCTCATCTCGACAGTCTGCGTGAACGAAATGATCATTGGTGTGTCGATTACGCAAATCAGAAATGGCCAGAATGAAAAGTCGGTCAGATGAAACGAAAGTTCCAACCACTTCTCTGCAAACTTTTAACCAAATTACTGAGCTGGTGTAACTTGACTACAATTGTTTTAGAAGCGACACTCAAGTCAAAACGCACATGTCGTGCTTTTAGGCGTATCACCTCTTTGCACTGGAATGGGACAAGCCGTTTCAACATCACTTGACCATGACCTTGCAAATTCCCGCCAAGTTTGTTTCCTAAAATTTGTTTACGTTAAGTTTTACTATGATGATTTCATTGGCTGAGAACAGTCAGCGGGTCGCAAATTACCTTTTCTGGGGTGAGCACATGATCTTAATGTGTCACGCAAAATAGACTCGTCCATGCCAACCTGCACATGGTTTCACGTGCCCAGTCAAAATATAATTAGGTGAGGTATCCCAGATATTACATCAGACCAAGTGCAGTCTGTAAATAGACTAGGGTTTCCCCATGTCTGTTTTTTGTCGGCATTATTCTCTGTCATTATTTCCTGTACATTTTCGGCCTGCTCGGATTTCGCTGCCTGATAAACTAAACACAAAAATACTTTGGCGACTAAACACTTCATGTAACAAAAATTCACTCGCCACTTTGTAGCCCCAGCAGGGACCTAATGATACTGATCATTAGGTCCCTGCTGGGGCTAGCCACTTTGGCGATTTACTCTATTTTTAATCGACACATTGGCAAGTAACTGAACAATTCAGTCGCCAGTTGTCATTTTTTTGTCGTCTTTGGCGAGTTGTCGACTGGGTTTCGTGAGCCCTGGGTCCCAGAGTCTTTTAAATGAACTATGATAGAGATATCAAACATAATACACGGTTATCAAGATCACAACGATCCCGGTGCAGCGGTCTGCCATTTTGGATCTTCCGTGAAAATCAGCGTAACATATAATTCGAACATAAGCGTTTTTCTGGAATTAGCGCGACAAATAATTCGAAAGTAGCCAATTTTTGGAGTTGCGAGTTTCATCACTGCATCACGAATTATTAGGGAAATTACCGTACTTTTTATCAGGCTGATAAGTAGACCCAGTGAAAAGCATTCACAAGGTCTTTCAAAGTGCCTGCCAAAATGCAAAACCTTAATGGACAATTCAAAGATGGGTGCATGGTATTCTGGTATACCTATGCTATGCTATACATACATGTAGAGAGAGAGAGAGAATTAAGGTTTAACGTCGCATTCAGCAATATTTCAGCTATATAGCGACGATACGTACATGTATGCTTAGGTGGGAGATAATCAAGCGGAATATTGCGTATGTAATGAGAATATGGTAAAAGAGTAAAAAGAGACTATGAGAATAAGGTAATATTATATTGAGCATGTACTGCAAAAAAGTTGAGTCTGTATGTAATTGCTGGCAGTAGTACCGAATTAGCTGACCCAGTACCAAGCCCTAAGTATGGGGTGGTGACGGGGTTGTGACCCTTATTACCTCTGTGTGAGAGTAGGTGCTCCTAGTGCGCGGTGCCCTCCTCATTGTGCCATAATGAGTCGTGTAGTCTTTGGTCACCGAGGACTCGCCCTCTTCCTCGATATGTTCGGCCACGCTGTACAACGCTGCAAATATTCCACAGATTACACAGATATAAATTTACATATAAGTAACTCACTATATGGGGCCATTCAAGTATTAGGTAAACAAAAAAAAATTTGATTTCCCCCTCCCATACGCAAAATTTAACCCAGCGTACATAGGGAAAAAATCCTGATTTTTAGACCCCCCCTCCCACTCTCGATGCGTACAAAATACTTGAATGCTCCCTATGTGCATGTTGAGACAAGAATGTCGGTTGGGCTCTCTATACTCGGCTGTTTTATCTATACTGGCACATTACCCGATTGGTGATTGTGGCAAATCCTACACCTTTCTCACCCACCTACGGTAACACTCACAGGGCAACATTTTCAAGTATACTAAGAAATTAGTAGTAGGCCTACCCAGTAAATTCAAGCACACTCCTAAAATCAGGGTTCATACACTTACACTAAAACAAAATTCCAGGAGTTTTCCAGGTCAATAATTTCAAATTTCCAGGTATAATTTTATTGCAATTCCAGGAGTTTCCAGGACTTTTTCACGGGTTATTCAAGCATGGTTTTGAAACTACTACGTACGATCATGTTCTGAGCGGGAATTCTAGCAAAAGTGATTGAAGACCACTTTACGGCGAGTACAAATGGCAGGCTCCCCCATATTGGAAATATCAAACGTTTTTTGACAAACTTTACACCTCGCGTTGGACTTATCTGCACCCCGTTCCAACCAGGCGGTGTAATTTGGTTAACTGAGCCAGCGCTCGTTGAAGACACATTTTCCAGGGGGCATAGTCAAGGTTCAAAAGTTCACCGAAGCGTGTCAACATTGACGGTAAACAAATTCTGAGCGGGAATTCTAGCAAAAGTGATTGAAGACCACTTTACGGTGAGTACAACTCTTAACCATTGATGTCGCAAACGAACTCAGTGAGTAGTCTCCCTTTATTCAGTTTCCCTTTACGGCAAGTCGCGCACCTGTCACGACAATGAATGTTCGACGACCGGTCACCCAACATGAACAATGATAGTTTCGATTGATTGATTACAGTTTACGGAGTTTCAACGTATATCATAACATTTGACCAGGCAAAAACGTTCGATTCGTGTGATTTGATTAAAATTAAGGAGTTTCCAGGACTATCACTTTATTTTTTAGGACATTCCAGGACTTTCCAACACTAGAATTAAATTCCAGGAGTTTTAAGGAGTTTCCAGGAGCCGTGCGAACCCTGTAAAATAGTATAGATTTGGGATGCCCGATATATTAGAGTTGGTATTTTTAAGCTAAATTTTCACAGATACAACCAAAGGCTAATGGAGGATGTAATCATAACATACAATGAGAATGGATAGATGAACAATAATTGAACCATTATGTACAGAATATTTAGATGTCCGAGCGCTAAATTTTGCTATTTAAAGAAATTTTTTAAACTTAAATCTTGCACATTTGTGCTCTGTATTGCAGATAGTGCTTGTCATCTTTTGAATATAAGCGATATTGGCATACCTTTTTATTGACAAATGTTCCACAAGTGCTTCTAGTAATATGGAATAATGCCCCTAACCAAATTTTAATCTCTCATGTTTTAACAAGAACAACAACAACGGTTGGTTAACTCTGGGTACACTTGTCCCTCAATATAACGCTGAAGTTGTCAGTCTTCATAATAGCAGAATACATATTACAGCTATATAATAGGGGATATATTAGCAACAACGCTAAACTGAAACCCGCCTTATAATGAGAAACACGCAGGTGTACAGGGATGTTATGTTATTGTGAAATGCCGAGCTGGGTTGCTCAGAGTTTATGCAAACTTGATTTAAGGTGATCCAAACGGGTTACCTAAACTCTCGTTTTAACATACATGTCTCTGAATGTGGGCAACGGAAAATATTACATAACAGGGAGGGAATTTGGCTTAATGTTTGTTTGTTTCACTCATATGGTGACAGTCAGTTTGGTTGGTGGAGGAAGCCGGAGTGCCCGGAGAGAACCACCGCCCTTCGGCAAGTATTACATAACAACACTGAGTGTATGATTTTTAGCCAAATCCTGAAACTATTGATTTGTACTCAAATATTTTTTCAAGAATATCTAAAAAAAATATTTTGAGGTCCAATTGATATGGTTGTCTGTGGTGGGTGTCAAAGGATCTCCCCCGAGGCCACGATTTTAATCATCCATCATAATATCTTGAAGAGTACGTCCCCGCGATCCTTCATTATTTCCCATCCAGCGATGATGTGGGGCCATTTAATAGCGCTTAATTCAATTCTATTCAGATTCGTTATTCAAATTCTACCCTAACCTTTG
>JAVTVY010037196.1:0-17077 GCA_036873755.1 Hanleya hanleyi | reverse complement strand
ACATAGTTCATAGTTGGCATTTGTGGGAAGTTGATGCTGGGTCGACATCGGACCTTACAGACTAGTCTTTTGTGTTAAATGCCGTCATTTACATCTGACGACGATACAGCTCACCAATCTCCAATGTACGAGTTGTCACAGCGAAACAGCTCACCAATTACCAGTATACGAGTTGTCAGAGCATTTCCATCATAGCTCTCTAGATTTGTATCTAATACCGCTTATGCCGGTGCTAGGGGCCGTGTGGTCATATCATCCAAGTTGCCACATGAACAGGTACAATAAAAGCGTACCTGAGATACAACACATATCACGAATAGTTAGATTCTTGGTATGTGCTTTAGAATAGGTTTACCAGAAGACTATTCTGTGAAGTCATGTGACGCAGTCAGTATGTCGGCACCTCTTCCCACTTCCCTTATATGTGTTGTAATTTAACACGCGTATTCAATCTTGAACACTCTCAGAACACGTCATCGTCCGATTTCTCAAAACGCAAATGTTAGATTCAACATCTAGAGGGTTGGAGGAGGGATAGCATTTAGGATGTGTTGTATTCACCACTTGTAAGTGTTAAATGCAACATGTTAAGCTGTTGCATCCAACACTTAAAAGTGGTGAAATAACACTTTCTAAATGCTTTCCCTCCTTCAATCCTATAGATGTTAAATCTAACATTTGTGTTTTAAGAGTATATAGGGCAAAAGAGGCAACTTCGATACTTTGCTTTGAAAAGTTGGAAGTATCTCCAACGAAACGCCATTCCAGAGCAATATGGAAGTTTTGTTATCCATTGAATAGCCTTGTTTTCCTTACGCCGACCTCTAAATGTCTACCCGAGAAAACATCGATACTGTCACTGTCAACTACCCATCTCAGGACAATAACATTCCGGTAGCGTCCGCATGTGACGTGCACATATGTCGCCTAGTAAAGTATATAGAGCTGAAAATGAACCAATCTATACCCTGCCACGGAATAAAGCGATCAACGTCTTCATATAGAGTGAGGTCATGCCCTCTGTTGTGCTTCTTACAGATAGCCCTACAGGCACATCATATTTAGATCTATATCTCTATAAAAATGAAGCGGGCATTCTCTCTCGTCGACTTTATGACAAAAGAGATGATTACAATTTCGACATCATAAACTATCCCTTTCTGGACAGCAATATTCCAGTGGGACCTGCATATGGCGTATACATATCTCGCTTAGTAGCATTTGCTAGATCCTGTGTTTAAATGTGACGATTTTAATCAACGTCACAAAACATTGTTGCAGAAACTTATAAAACAGGGCTATTCCACCAAGCGCCTCCACTCAAAGTTTCTCAAATTTGGCGATACATATCGCATGCTGATAACAAAATACGAACGTAGCGTGCAAGATCTATGGCGCTACGTTTCGTAACTTGTGTCTAATTCCGCTTAACCCGGGGCTAGGGGCCGTATGAACCCATGTCCTTCAAGATCCTCATGGTGCTCATATGAACAGTCACAATCAAAGCGTGACTGAGATACATCATTCTCTAGATGACGACTTTACAACGATTATCATGGATTAAGAATACTGATCAGCGATACGGATTTTATATTTTTGGAACATCATGACGTCTTGTCGGCATCATTGAAAACTGTTGACCGCTTCTCTCTTGCAGGAAACTAGCCTATATTTATGTATACTATGATTGTCCTTTTGAATTTGGTGTTGATACTGTTATATGGAATATGGAATGGGTCTTTGGATTATGGACGCGGATATTCTTTGATGGACGACGGCTGAATTATGAATGACGGACTGAGCGCTTGTAATCTTGAACCGCACGGTTTGCTGGTCACCATCCAGGACTGTTAAATGGCTCCATTACGATCTGTCAGAGAACTGGATTATATATTTATCTTAATTAACTTTGAATAAACAGGATTTGTCAATTAAAAGGCTCCAATAGCACTATTAATGATATACCCAAGACGAAATTCTCAGATAACTGACACAAATCCACATCAACAAGAACGCAACTTGTATAGATCAGCCACGCGGAATAGCAATTGCAAATAGTTTTAGGATAAATTCATTTAGTTTTCAGCAGTGAGTTGATTGTGTCCCTGTTGTATGCGAATGACCACCGCATATCACAATAAAGATACTCATAGCAGCATATAAATGACCTCACGAGTTCATCGGAATTTGCGGTCATTAGTATACGATATTTATCACAGAATTGAAGAATCTTTGAGTGCAGGCGTTAGGTGGTATAGCCATGCTTGACAAGCTTTTGAAACACTGTTTTGTGGCGTTGATTAAAGTGACCACATTCTGCAGATGAGTGAGTGAATATGATTTAACGTCGCTTTGAACTATATTTCAGTCATATCACGACGTTTGGGTCCTATACCTTTTCACAACCGGGAACCCCACGGGTAGGGTAAATATTCATTTTTACACCCGGGACTCCACGGCTGCTCTAGTTAGTCGCCTCTTACGACAAGCTGTCTGAGGAGCTGAGCTATATTCTTACCATGACACAAAAGAATTTCCGCGTCAATAATCGAAAAATTTGTTTCATGCGACAGTTAGAATCAATTCCCAATATGCATGAAATCAAAAAAAATACAACAAGATTTTCTGAAAGAGAAAAGCGGTCAACAATATGGAAGACATAATATCGTAGTGCCGTTCCACGAATACTCCGATGATATTAAGGTAAGGAATATCCAACATAATATCACAATCAATTTATTTTTGAGTGCCTCAGGCTAGGCCTGATAATACACGCGATAAGCAGTCATTCAGTTCTCATGTATGATCTCGTGTGACTCTATAATTTCCACAATAGACTTTTATCTGAGCTCAATGCAAGATATCGCAAAGGCCTGATATTGAATACATGGTCGACCGTAGGCAGTCCGGTATATAACATACGGAGTAACTTCCTGGTTGCACACAGTAGCACCTATTATTAGACGGAGGGAATTTTGCGGAAAATTTACCATGTTTCTATTTTTATAGAATATTAATATAAGCATGATGTAAGCATCATCAGTCATGAGTTTGCCTGTAGTCTACCTGTTAAGACTGACCAAAGTGCTCAGTAGGTAAAGATTTACAGGTAGGTGATATAGTTTACGTAATAATTCGGTAAAATATTCTATAACAAAAATTGTTATTCTAATGAAACATGTACGTACCGCTCATATAACCCCATATCGAACTATTCACCCGTAATCCAATTCTGGATTGCATAATTATCTAGACGTGTACTGCCTATGGTATGTCAACTAGCAGATATATGTGTACATGTATAACACATGGCACATATAGTTACGGCTTTAGCTGTTAAACAATATACAGTAAACAGATTCGACGTTTACTAGACGGCCATCGTTCATAACGAATTCCCGCGTCCATAATCGAACGATCATATCTGCACGGAACTATTAGTCTTAGAGTCAAAGAAACTGGCTTGTTTCTCTGAAGAGAGAAACATCTATACGAATAGAAAACGTCAATTCGGACGTTCAGTATTCAGCCGTCGTCCATGAAAGACACATTCCAAATGTGTATGATAAAAAAAAATAAAAACTCAAATGGTTTTCGTTCAAGAGAGAAGCGGTCAACAGTTTTCCATGATGTCAGCATGTCCTCTATCACTAGCCGTTATTCTTTAACCAAATGAATTTTCTTGTCGTCTTCTCTTTGATTGTGACATTTGGTCAAGACGTGTGTCGATCTTTCAAAGCCCATTTTACATACCGCGATTCATTCTTTCTGTCGTCCCCAAGCTCTAGAAGTGGACAACATCTTGCCATCCTGCACAGGTACCTGTGAATATTTCACATCGGAAGTATCTGTTATTGCATCTTGATTCATCTTCTCAAATTTACGCTGATCGATCACATCATACGACTCTTTGTTGAGAAAGACAAAACTAGTCTTTTCGTCCTTGTCAGCCGATGCATCGTTCTGATCCTGCGCATCAACAGTTTTATCGTGTATTTAATTCTACATGTGGTCATCGCACAATCTGCTTGCAAATCTGCAACGAACTCTCGCGATACAGTTCCTCAAAAACATTATAAATATAGCTCAATGGAACAAGTGCTGTGTTAACATTTATCAGCGGAATTTTTCCGTACTTTTTTTTTCAAAGAAATCGACTTACTTTCGCTTTCGATTCAGACCGTCTGGAGTCGGTCTTATTTTGTGTCCTTCTGTGTGCACCTGGCGTTTCTTTCGCAAAGAATACTCGACTTAGCGATGTTCTCGATTAGCAGATTTCCGACGGGAAATTTCAATTTGAATCGTGAGAGATCTTCGAACCCAGAGAGAAAAAAGGTGTAAAATACATCCGTAATCACCAGGGTGTTCGTAATAGACCGTAATATAACATTTTTGAACTGTAGGCTATATACCTAAAAAATACACAAAAACAATTGCTCTTAGGACAACCAGCAGAAGTCTACAATTAAAAAAAAACGCACAATACTGAAAAGTAGTTTTAAAAAATCTATATTTTGTCTGCTACAACAAAAACTAGATTAGAAAAGAAAATTACATTGGAAAATTTTCTCGCTTAAGACTTTTTCTTAACAATTTACTGTGTCAACCGAATTGTCAAAGGCAAATACAACTTGTGTCAGCCAATTTTAAGGACGGCCCCAAATTATGCAGAGTTATCCAAGACAAGTGTGCTGTCACACCCCTGTCGCCAAGCTGTAGGCTTATTGATTTGAAAAGCTAATACATATATACCAGTTTGAGCACTGGGAGAAATTCACTAGATTCAGTCAATCCCCTATTGCCTATTTTGGCGCATTCTTTCACATACGATAATTTTCGTGCTTGGTATTATATGAAGTTGTATATTCACTTGCCAAGTGAAACACTCCTGTTGTTTGGTCCACATTTCAAGTAGGCTCAATTCCCAAAAACAGAATTCTAGCCTGAGACAATTAGCGATAAAGAAAAAAATATATAAAAATACTTCCCAAAATAATTTTCATATCTAAGATATGCTGTAGCAGAAGCCGTATAAAATTTTCTTGACTGCTTTTCGATATTGTGTGTTTATACTTTGTGGTTTTCTGCTGGCAGTTTCAATAACACTTTTTTTTATTTGTCTATAAACTTTCATATCAAACAGGTTATAGTGGCCTCTCTATGAGACAAGGAATATTTTTTTCATATGACTTTACTTTCACACAGAATACACCAAACAAGAGACTCTTTCCTATTACAGGACGTTCAAAATAATTGTCCCTACTTGATCCTCTTCAGGTGGTTCTCCAGTGTAGACTGCCATCTCATTTTCTTCGTTTAAACGTTTTTGTTTTAGAATACATTCCAAATATCAAAGAAACTTTGCTAGGTCCCACACGATTTTTTAATATTTTACATTGGAATGATTTGGCTAATTTTTGTTTACATAAATCGTTATTTGAATATCTAAATTCCATGTCATTTTCTTCCATATTCGGTCCAAATTCAGTGTTGTTTCAAATTTTTTAATAAAAAGTCCCGCAATACGTTTTCATCTAATAACGCAGAAAGATATTTCATTCATGAATTTCATCTGTTCTTTTCAAGAAGATTGTGATTTGACGTCGCATTGTGAGGTTATGAAACCACGATATTCAGAACGTCGTAATGTATCACTGAATGCGATTCTTGACTGTGCTGTACGGGTACAGTACCGACCAAATTAAAGGTTCGCCTAACGGACTCATCTAACGGACTAACGCGCTTCAAATTAATGCGCTCAGTGGGAGGCCTAACACGCTCCCAAACGCACTCGAAAATTTCTAACGTACATCTAACGGCCTGCTAACGTTCTCTTTATTTTAAGTAACGCGCTCGGACAATGGGCAGGTCGAGCAGCTGCCAGACGTGACAGCGGGGGTCGGTAACGTGCTCTTTGTTCAACCTAACGCTCTCGGAGAAATTGACATGCTGGTTATACTAACGTGCGCTTTGTCCGACCTAACGCATTCGCGGGACGAATATGACCAGCCAAACCAATGAGGCATACGTCTACGTAAACTGGAAGATAGGAAACGATATAATTAGTGAGACATCTTCTTTTCAATGGCGATGACAAGCTAATAAATTTGATTGCATCGACACTAAAAATAATTACCCCCGAACTAGAATTACTGGTAGTATCCGAAACATCAGGATGTATCTCATAATGTCGGCTTTGTCCATATTAGTTCTTCGAGCGCGTTACGTTGGACAAAGAGCACGTTAATGTAATAGTCACAATTATCCTAGAGCGTTAGGTTGAACAAAGAGCACGTTAATAACGCATATCTTAAAGTGAACTAAAAATAATGTCTCGGGTCACAATATCTATTTTTATATGTTTCTCTTGAGAAAAATATGTCATACCGGAGTGGCAAGTAAGGAAAAAAATATGCTAGGTAGGTTATTAGATAGTAGCCATACATTATCGGATATTATTCCCTTTTATGCAGAGCTTATCAGCCACTCGGCCTGCTATTTACACGATGACAGTTTACCTTGGTATATTTTCTCAAACCTGATCGCCTTATGTATCTTGCGCAGGTTTATGAATGATTTTGATCCTTCCTAAAATATGGTGCTGGCATATGGGTATGACCTAACAAGGCGATCAGAGTCATAACCAAACCCGTGTGTCGGATGTACTCAGATAATTTGTTTCTGATGATCAGGTAAATAGATGCGGTCCTTATATAATGACAAGATTTTCGCCATTTCATATTAATAGTAGCCACAGCTGTTAGCAGCCCCCCCCCCCCCCACCAGATAGGTCTGAAGGAAGTGAATAAGATACTTGTCAATCAAGGTGGACCGATGAAATATAAAGGGGAAACAAGATATCTGACAGCGGGTGGTCATTAATGTGATCTTTGTTAAACATAACGCACTCGGATAAACTGTCATGCAGGTTACGGTAACGTGCAATTTATTACTTAATTTTAGTCTAATCATACTGCGTGCTATAGTTATATTAAGTTAGAATGACGGTGAAGGCACGAAGCGTATTATCCACGTTCTTGCAAGGTACTGGTTCAACTGAAGGAAATGGAATTAATTATAATAGTGCTAGCCTGCTAACTGATGCTAAGCCTGATAAGAAACGAGAAAGAATTGCTTGATTCTTCTCGCACTATCTTTAATCCGACGGGGAAATACATAGACTGCTCTGAATCCAGGGCATTTCCTCCAGTGGACATTTCCCCCAGCGGACGTTCCCCGCCATGGACATTTCCCCCAGTGGGCATTTCCCCTAGTGAACTTTTCCTCCAGTGGACATTTCCCCCACTCTATATTTTTAGGTTATTTTGAACACATTTTTTTTTTTTATTTTTTTTTTATTTTCTATGAAAAGGATATATGGGTTTCCACATATGTTTTACGATAAATCAGTCAAATAGTGATAATATATTATAGGGGCCTACATATACACAGTATATAGCAGTATTATACCGTCTTATATCACATTTTAACACATTTTAAAACAATATATCACATATTTTCACGACAATTTTTACGAGAAAGCACATTATATATTATATAGCACATTTTTAAACAATATAATGGATCAAATAGTTATAGCATATATTTTGACATATCACACATGAGTAGTGTGACTAACCTCACAGGACCTATGAAGTAGGGTGAGGAAGATGACTTGGGGGTCCAAGCGTAATGTTATAGGTCACCTAAATAGGTCAAAAGTAGTTCAGCTCAGAACTTGCTGGTAACAGTCCCCTAACGCACGTTCATGCTAAAAATCAAGGTTCTAATTTCAACGGTTCTCCTTATTTTGCCGACGAAAGGATTCGGATGGACTCACTCATTACCGGACAATTTGCAAATGAGATCCTGCTTCGTAGGGATAGTGGTAAAATAAAAGATGTAGTTTTAAACAATAACAATATTATTTTGTTCTATTTTTTACCTCAGTTTTCACTACAGTTCAGTTTTATGCTCATCAAATGGCTTCATGACACCGACCTACGAACAGGTAATGTTACGCTATATATCATGTATACATCTTTTATATTGTTTTAAAATGTGCTATAAGACTGTATAATGCTGATATATACTGTGTATATGTATAATATCGTATCACTTTGTGACTCATTTATCGTAAAACATATGTGGAAATCCTTATAAGTATATAGAAGAAGAAAAAAAATGTGTTATTGCCAAATTATTTAAAAACCATGTTCAAAATAACCTAAAAATATAGGGTGGGGGAAATGTCCACTGGGGAAAATGGCCACTGGGGCAAATGGCCACTGCGGGAAATGTCCATAGGGGAAATGTCCGCTGGGGGAAATGTCCACTGGGGGAAATATCCGTACACCGACTGCTCTGAGATATCTTTATCTTTGCTGAAGTTTGAAGGAGATTAGACTTAGAGATTAGCTCTGTGAATGTTCCAACTTAAATTTATCTCATTGCACTGAGTTCACTTGGAACATCAACTAAATCTGATTTATATACTACATGCATGCCTGAATATCGTATTTACATTTCAAAATCCAGTATTTCTGAAACTGTGTGGAATATCTACCTAGGATAAACAGAATATTACTGAGAATCATGAGCAAATTTTTCCTCTCTTGAAAGTGAACCCAGATCATTTGGATTCTAATCAGGTACTAAATATAAAAAAATTTACCGTTACCGTTTTCTATTGCTCTATTAATGACAGAAAATGACTAAAATCAGCGAAAAATTAGCGAATGAATGTCGAGGTGGATATGTTAAAACGAAGCCCGACAGCCAAATACAGCGGCAGAAACAATAATAGGATTCGACATTATCCCCCATCGACAGTTTCCCCAGCCACAGTTTCCCCAACGACTGTATAGGCACAAACTATAGACAGACTTGCCGGAAATTGACGAAGTAACACTTCAATTCAAATTTGATACGGTCGGTACCGGCATACATAAGACCGTGCCAAGAAATAAATAACAGACAGAAACAGAACATAACAACGTGACAACAAAAATATCGTAATATCTGGTTTTACAGATAATCTATTCTTATTTATTATGCCTGAAAAGAAGGCACGTTTGCATACATCGGCCTATATTCAACTAAAAAGTAATCTCCCTTGAATTCCTAGAACTTTCCAACGTGCAAACTTAAGAAAAACCAAGGTCGGGAAATGACCGCGACTGTGATTATCGGCAGACAAACTCCGAACAGCGCATGTCAGCTGAACGACTATCGTCTGGCTGCAAGCACTGCCCGCAGTCGAATGCTCTAGCACAGATCCGATGACCAGGGAACACGTCGGTTTGTTACGATGAGACTAATCACGCACATATGCAGCTCCCTACGCAAATCCATTCGCTAAAAACGGCGAGAAAATCGACATCTAACATCTTTTTCGGTGTAAGCTATTTATTAAATACTTTGGGGATATATATGGTTGATGAAACAAAGGGTTTTAGAGGAAAGAAGGAAGGTATATATTGCGGAGTAATCTCAACGCTGAGAGCGTCTTAACGATATTTTCAATTGCGGGCAGCTGACATGCGCTGTTCGGAGTTTGGTCGGCAGACCGAATTATTACAGCACGTAATATTAGGGTGGGGAAAATGTCGCCTGGGGAATATGTCGTGTGGGGATACTGTCATGGGGGAAATTGTCGATGGGGAAACTGTCGCTGGGGAAACTGTCGTCTCGGGATAATGTCGGTATATCTTTCTTCCATGTCAAGTTCATATTACAGAAAGAAACGAACTTCCCAGTCCATAACAGAATAGTGGATGAAAACTGTCGCATTTTGTTCAGTGTATCGTGTATTGCCCCATTTACTGACAGTTTTGTGTGCAATTTTAATATCACCCATGAATCAATTTTACAAAGTGCTAAACTGTGATGTACACAGTGTCATTCTAAATAAAATTGAATATTGACAGAGTAAATGAGTATTTTTATCGATGTAAGTGGACAAATGTAACGAAATGAAAATAAAATGTAACATCCTTGCTTTAAAGAGCACATCGTTATGTCAGCAAATGCGAACACAACTCTCATTAACTTTATCAACTTGTATTTATCAGTCTATAATGTGTTCATTCATATATTTATTGAGTTCTAGGTTAACGGCGGTACTTGACTCTCCTTTTGTTTTATGTACCTAACGCGCTCGAAATATATAATGAACATTCATATAATGAATAGCCATGCAGTGGGTACTGCAGTTAGCATGGCTGCAGTTTTCAGCGTGTCGGTCACAGGACTGAAAAGAATATGAGCAGGTAGACCAACAGAAAGTATCGGTCCGTGTAAAGCTTAACATTCCAATTTTCATCAGCAACACCAGTATGAATTTTTTTCCCCCTATCTCGTTTGGCACTGACGCCTCGTGATACGAGCGGGCATTTGGAATTGCCGAACGAAAATCTACGAACCTGCCACCCGAAATCTCCGAGAATTTGCGAATGATGACCCTCGCCCGGTTCTTTAATTTCCATATTTTGCAAAGTCTGAAAAGGTTGGACAGTCTATTTTCGTATTTTGCATAAAAAGTCATTTGTTTTTATTTTGTTATCAATGACATGATAAAAGGTAAAAAAAAAATTTAATTAAGAAAAAAATCAATTGTTTTATTGAGGTCGTTTGTTCTCTGTAAAGCCTTTGTCGGGAGGCACGCGAATAGGTGCGAAATGAGCAAAGCACAGGACAATGCAGCATATGTGAAATGATCAGTGGGTTAAACTAAAAGTACACAGGAAAATATGGCACTTCCGCTGACATAGTCCATGAATAGGTTGTTTGCTGTGTTGTTCTTGGTAAAACCTTTGTCGGAAGGCACACGAACAGGTGTGAGATAATATGATAATTTCAGCGCATATGCGCAAAACTTCCAGTAAAAAACAAGAGAGGATATGAATTACACCCGTAGGACAAAACCCCAGCGGACAAAACCCCAGTCGGACAAAAAAAGATATATTAGCCATACAACAACATTAAGAGATTTTATCTATATTTTTTTTTATTAAATTAAGGTCAATATTTACATGTTATGGTCAATATTTACACACAAAAATGTGACATTTCACACTGAGTTTTCTTTCTAGCTAGTAAGTCTATCTAATACAGTCTGATATTATGTCCAAGGCCTCTCATAAATATTTAGTTTGGGACAAAATTTCTGTCTTATTTAGTTCACATTTTACTCCACGGTACAAAAAAAAAGTTTTTAAATGATTAAATTTACTATCTCATATTTTCAAATACAAAAAAAATAAATAGGCTCGTGACATACCTGACACATAAGTTGCGTCGAAATAATCTACCAGTTCTTCAAAATTGTCCGGTGTGTTGTCACGTAGGTAATTCATTCCTTCTTGGACTTGATCAAGCGGTCAGGGGAAGTTAGATTAGGGGAAAAAATGATTATCATTGGGGATTAAGGAAAAAAAAAACACTCAGAATTGAAAGCATATTTAGAATAAAAAAAAATTAAAAAAATGAAGTGGCTGGGGTTTTGTCCACTTTTCCTGTTCTGGGGATTTTTGTGCTGGGGTTTTGTCCGCTGGGGTTTTGTCCGTTGGTGTTTTGTCCGCTGGGGTTTTGTCCGTATCCCGAATTACATAGACTGATATGATATGGAGAGCGCATTCTCAAATCTTTACTTTTCAGTGGAATTAAGAACGTTCCATAAAACTTATGAAAATTCCCACTCGAGAGAAGAAAAACACATTCCAAACGAGCCGCCATTACTTCAATAAGTGTTCTAGTAAAAATTATTAACGACACTCTGAGAGAAACGCGACTAGAGCGCATCATGCCTGCAGCTTGTGTCGAGCGTCGTGATTGGCCAGCCTTCTTTCTGCGCGCTCATCCCATTTGTGTGATAATGAGCTCGTTATCTGGCATAGGTTTTAAAGAGTATTATATATAGGAAAATCTCATCATTTGCTGACAAATAATCCAATAATTGACTAAGTTTTGATAAAAGGTATACCCTAAATCAGCGGTCAGTACATCTCGTTCCATGTTTATGAGTTTTTTCACATTTACCCGTGTTAACTTTGCTCCGGTACAAGGTGGGGGTGGGGGGTGGGGGGGACTGCTTGTGACGTAATTTTTACTTCACATTGCCTTGTGCTCTGTGGGGCGTGGCTATCTTTAATCAACCAATTGGATGAAGCCCCGGGAGAATTTCTAGTACATGTACATTAGCAGACTAAATTGTATTGTCTGAAACATCCCGGGAGCGGTTAACCATAACGTCCCAATGATTGTAACACATTCATGTTGATCGACTGGTGACGTCATAGCGATATATGCAAGGTGGATCTCAACATATCCTCTATTTTGTGTATAACGATATAAAAATTTATAATTAACGTTAATTATGGGAAAGAAATGATACGTGCACGATGTGATAAAAACTCCACTTTATCAGAAGAAATATACATGTATGCGCATGAGCCAGAGCTTGTCACTAGATTGACCGCACTGCGGTGGCCTAACGGTTAGAGCGTCGGCCTCGTAGGCGGTAAGTACTGGGTCCAATCCCAGTGAGGATCATACCGAAGACTTGAAAAATGTAACTCGTTGCTTCCTCGCTTACGCTTAGCATTAAGAGGATAGAACAAGGACTGATTCGCTCGGTGTCAGTATAATGTGACTGAGTGGTGTGTCATGTCTGCCTACGGCATGATATTTCAGTGGGACAGAACTATAAAATGGCAGTATTAGATATGCTCTGTTACAAATAGATACATGTACCCCGCCCCTCCCTTCCCTACCCTTCCCCATCGAGATATGATTGAACAAATGTTGAAAGCGACGTTAAACCCTATTCACTCACTCACTCAGTTGCCACCAGACAATGCATGTTAAACGTAGGTAAATTATAATCAGCTGTTATACAGGAAAAGAAAACAGTTTATATACACCGATACCAGAAAATTAAAAATGGAAGTAGAGTTAAGAGCTACCGCTCACTCATTCAAGATCAAGTTGATTCGATATGTTTGATCTGCTGAACACCATGATCTTAAGAATGAAATATCAGCAAAGTATGGACATAACGCAAGGTCTTATCACTGTAAGCATAATGGCGTTTACCCAGAGTTACTCTAACATATACATGAAAGAGAGAACCCGCCAGCAGTCCTTCCAGAATGCGGCGTAGGTGTGAAATGATCAGTGGTATAAAACAAGGCTACAAAAACAAATCATATGCCCGCCGACATAATCACCAAACATGTAGTTTACCTTATTGTTTAGGGTAAATAAAGCCTTTTTCGGGAGACACACGTGCAGGTGCGAAATGATCAATGCATTTGACAATTCCGGTGCACGTGTGCAAAAATCCGAATAAACAACACAAGAAGATATAAATTATATATGTGAAGCGCACTTTCTCAAATCTTTAGCATTCAGCGTCATAATCACATCATTCAGTTATTTCTCCTTGATTATATCATTCATGTTATTCATCGTAATTATTACAGCACGTAATATTACCGTGGGGAAAATGTCGCATGGGGAAAATGTCGCGTGGGGATACTGTCGTGGGGGAAAATGTCGGTGGGGAAATGTCGCGGGGGAAACTGTCGTTGGGGGATAATCTCATGGACTCGTCATTTTAGTCTTGACCAATTTGCTGTTACTCCACTCAGTCAACACGCACAAATTATGCTGGTCAATCAGTGATCTTGTAAAACGCCGAAACAAACTTATCCTGTATATATTTTTTCCAGATAATCGGTACCGGTCTATTGTTTTTGAAAATATATGGTGAATTATATGTTATTTTTATTTTGTTCGAATTCACATGGAAATCTGGCTGAGTTCAAACAGTTTCTTGATTAGAACCGTTTGACTTCCACTGGCTTACTATTGGGCATAGGCGTAGCAAGCGACGGGCGAGGTGTGTGTGGTGTGTGTGTGGTGGTGGGGGGGGATCTAAATATAAATTCAAGAGCAATAGACGGTACCAATTTTACGTATTCCAATTTGCTCCAGCCTTAACAATAACCCCCCCCCCCCCCCCCGCCCCCACCCGAATAAACTGATAGGTTGTGCGATAAAAATGTTTTCTTACAAATAGAATAACCTCGATGATCAATATTTAAGGAAATATGGTCCGTTCTATCACTTTCTCGTCAGTCTCGCTTCGTTACTTCGGCCAACTGTCGCTAAAACGCTTCTTAATGCGCGCCACGGCATTCCTCTCTGCGATATGCCATTATGAATCTTCGGGAGGGCATCTGTTTAGCCAAACAGAAAGAAATTGTTCACTTTATCAAAGTTAGATACAAACTGACGAAGTGTTTCGCTTATAGCAGGTGATGATCATGTCTTCGTTGAACGTCGTATAATTAACACTCTTATTCACCCGTGTCTTATTTATTTCAGTTGGTAAACACGCCTTCATCGTGTTCAATTGCGACGGGATGACCCACATGCTGCAGACAAAGGAACTTGAGGGAAACAAAGAAATCGGCGCAGAAGTAATGGCGCCGTGGAAAGGAGAGAAATTGAAAGCCAAAATCCTTGGGATATCAAGTACGTATTCTCTTAGACACAACGGAAGTAATAGCGGCTCTAAGCAAAAGATCGGCTGTTCTGTCAATTACGGTGCCGTAATTGGCACCCGCGCAACTGGGGGATTTTCATAAGGTATGTTTATTGCAGGAATGAGCCACATGGCTCCTCTCCCAATTACATGTACAAAAATAATAACAGAATCAAACCACTAACTGAAATAATATGACTGGCTTAACAGACAACTCTACTAGACTAATCAATCAGTTCAAATTAATGTTTGTCTCGTTTGCTTATATATAAGCAATTAAAGTCATTTTCAGATTGATGTATTTCTACCGACTGTCATATAAATATAGACATAAATACCACGATTGCTAAGTTCTTATGCATATTAAAATTGTCTAGCCATGTATTGTGCTCTAAGTTCTTTTGCGTCAATTATGAATTTTCCCACAGAGATAATCCCTTTTTTAGACTGGAAATTTAACAATAGTTTTAATTTTTTAAGAGACGGCCATGACCAGTAATATTTCTTAAAATATTGTTTTCTTAGAGCAGAGTACAGTGGACAGCATAGCAGAAAATGAAATTCATCCTTCACCATACCGGATTTTCAACCCAGGCCTCGATGGGGCGTAGCAGGTTTTTACTAAAAATCTTAGCTCAAACTTGAGATAAATTTCTACAACTTGGCGAAGAGAAAGATAGTACATCTCTTCAATTATCATGCTAAAATGGATGCTGAACTATACTTTTTGGGAAGTTTTCCCATTTACTTCTGTGTTAAAATTAAGCTTTTCAGAGGGAGGAAACTTCCCCAGTGACGTCATTGTATTTACCAGAATAAGCATTCTCTAAAATACAATGACGTCACTGGGGGATTTTCCTCCCTCTGAAAAGCCTAATTTTAACACAGAAGTAAATGGAAAAAAACTTCGAAAAAGGCTAGCTCAGCTCTGATTTTAACACATAATTTGAACGGATGTACTATCTTTTACTTAGCCAAGTTGTAGAAATTTATCTCAATCATGAGAGAAGATTTTTAGGAAAAACCTGTTACGCTTCATTGAGGCCTAGGTTAAACATCCCCGAGTTGTGCGGTGGCGATCACGGCACTGTAATTGATAGAACAACTCATCCTTTGTTTAGAGCCGCTGTTACTTCCGTTGTGTCTAAGAGAATTAAATGTATTTCGTGTGCTCTGTATGTTGAAATGAAGCCCGAATTCTTTTATATAACTGAAAAATTTCCAAAAGCGACAAAGAAAAAAAATATATGCATAAACTAATGATAAGTAATTGATAAAGGGATACTTTATCCCGAGGAGTCGTTATGGTCTTTCCAACATCTCCGTTTTGCTCGAAATATTGCTTCATATATCTAATTTATCATCATCTCAAATTTCAGATGTACTCACAGATCTTACTGAGATAGAGAGACGATATGATGCATCATTAGCTGCAGCTAGTAAAACCGTAGAAGCGATCTCACCTCGACCCAAATCCAAAGCGGTAAGAATTTTGTCAATATCACAGAAAGTGCGCATGTGTTTGACGTTATAATATATTACTTCCCGGTATTGGAAAATGGCACAATATGTCAAGACGATGTCACGTGGTTCTCAAAACTTCACGTTCTTTTGATACGTCTTAGTCTCCGACATTTTAATACCTTCTACATTGAAAGTTACAATTGTTCACCCTTTAACCTATTTTTCAGCACAGTGAAAACAAGAACCTGCCCAAAGTAACAAAGAAACCTGAGAAGAAAACGACAAAGAAAGCCGAAAACAATGATGTGAGTTCATAATTGTTAGATTCGCTGTAATTTGACAATTTGTTTAGTATGTTTGCGGAACGACTTTTGATACATTCGATACCGACATTTTAATACCTTCTACATTGAATTGTTCACGTATCATACTTTGGCTGAGACTATATATTTACCCAATAACCTATTTTTTCAGCACAGTAAACACACGAACTCACCCAAACTAACGAGGAAACCTGAGAAGAAAACGACAAAAAAAGCTGCAAACAATGACGTGACTTCATAATCTATAGATTGGCTGTAACTTGACAATTAGTTAATTAGTCACAATTACCTGACATGTCGATAGCTGGGAATATATGCTTACATGATTTTTTATTTTTCATTTCAGAATATCAAGATCACATTCGAGGATGAAGATGTGGGATTTCAAAGAAAACCCAAGGTGGATGCCACACCCGGAATACTACTTTATCAGTTCGATACATCAGCTCTCTCTGCCGAAGAAAAGAAGGATGTCTCAAACTTAGTCCACAGATCTAACGAATCAAATCTCCCTGACGCATCGGACGAACAACAAATCGATCAGAATTCATCGTATGAGATTTTAAACAACGAGGTTTCCGAATCTGCAGATGTTTCACTGGACCTTGACATGTATATCGATGACAGTCAAAATCTGCCCCAAACGTCGTCTACAAGATCGTCATCACCTATGGGACCGTCATCGCCCCCGCCATTTTCCTGGTCCGATTTTCTGTCTCAGACCTCTCGCCAAAATTCG
>JAVTVY010037195.1:0-16308 GCA_036873755.1 Hanleya hanleyi | reverse complement strand
TTGACAGCTGAATGAGTTTCGGTAACTTCATCGCGAAGTTCTGGGATTACTGTGCCCCAACTCTTCTTGAAACGACCAACATTGTGTAGGAAAAATATGTTACGGTACTCAATTACATGATACAAACCAGTCTGCAAACCTCGAATAATCGAATCTAAGGTTCGGTACCGGTACCGCAAATTATTGAGCTACGGTATACATGTCCATGTCATATTTTTTACTGTTATCGGACGTGGATCATAGGTTTGCAAAGTCCTTCCTCTGTTATCTTTGGTAATATAGAAACATACGATATGGACATCGTAAGAAAACACTTTATGAATACTGTCCGTCTCGAGCTGAAAAATCCTGATGTCACACCCAACAGCACACAAAGTGACGAGTGCGTTGACCCGAGATACTAAAAAAATTATGATGGGTCTACGGTAACGTCCGCAATTTATGTTATGTGTACAAATGATATTCCTAGTCCGGCCTGCTGGTGGTTGATCGGGCCAAAGAATCCATTAGTGAATGAAACGCTGAAGTCATTTCGTTTTCAATTCTTTAACATCGAAATTCAGGAATCGCAATGTTAATGATATCAATTCTTTCAAGTTGTTCTTGCTCCAAGGGATGGCTTGTCGTGCCCCGTGGTATGGACTACCGCAATACAATTAGTTCAGCTGAGTTCATCAGCGGTTCTCTAGGCAGTTTAACTGACTTTGCAACAACAGATATACATTAGTAAACTTGGCAGTATATTTCATTGAAAACGGACGGGCCATGTGATAAAAATGACTCCAATTCGGGGTGTAATGCGGGCTTGTCTGTCAAAATATCCACAACAGCTCTAACTGTGTAGCTTATTTACGGAAAACGGAATCTTGACAGAGAGGGAATTGTAATCATATATCTTCTATGATTAAATAGGCCCCTGATAGGCCACATGATTATCCACCTATCTCTGCCCCAGTTCATCGGTATCTTTCACTCTGTCTGGAGACCCCGTAAAACGTGTACTTTCGGCCATGTTTTGCTCCACAGGATGGAAAACATGCTCCACGGGATGGAATGTCATGCCAAAGCACACAAGGGATGGAGAACTGAATCTCCGGGGTGGTATTGGCCCGCGCACTATGGGAAGCAACTCTTGGTCCGACAGACAGTACAGGGCTCAATAATCAATATTCTTCGTTAGTACAGGACTCAGTAATCAATATTCTTCGTTAGCACAGGACTCAATAATCAATATTCCTCGTTAGTACAGGACTCAATAATCAATATTGCTCGGTAGTACAGGACTCCATAATCAATATTCTTCTTTAGTACAGGGATCAATAATCAATATTTCCCGTTAGTACAGGACTCAATAATCAATATTCTTTGTTAGTACAGGGCTCAATAATCAACATTCTTCATTAGTACAGGACTCAGTAATCAATATTCTTCGTTAGCACAGGACTCAATAATCAATATTCCTCGTTAGTACAGGACTCAATAATCAATATTGGTCAGTAGTAAGGACTCCATAATCAATATTCTTCTTTAGTACAGGGATCAATAATCAATATTTCCCGTTAGTACAGGACTCAATAATCAATATTCTTGGTTAGTTCAGGGCTCAATAATCAATATTCTTTGTTAGTACAGGGCTCAATAATCAATATTCTTCGTTAGTACAGGACTCAATAATCAATATTCTTCGTTAGTACAGGGCTCAATAATCAATATTCTGTGTTAATATAGGACTCAATAATCAATATTCTTTGTTAGTACAGGACTCAATAATCAATATTCTTTGTTAGTACAGGACTCGATAATCAATATTCCTCGTTAGTACAAGACTCAATAATTAATATTCTTCGTTAGTACAGGGCTCAATAACCAATATTCTGCCTAAGTACAGGACTCAATAATCAATATTCTTCGTTAGTACAGGACTCATTAATCAGTATTCCCGCTAGTACAAACCTCAATAATCAATATTCTTCGTAAGTACAGGACTCAATAATCAATATTCTTTGTTAGTACAGGACTCAATAATCAATATTCTTCGTTAGTGCAGGACTCAATAATCAATATTCTTTGTCAGTATAGGACACCATAATCAATATTCTTCGTTAGTACAGGACTCAATAATCAATATTGCTCGTTAGTACAGGGCTCAATATTCAATATTATTCGTTAGAACCGGGATCAGTAATCAATATTCCTCGTTAGTAAAGTGACCAATAATCAATATTCCTTGTTAGTTCAGGGCTCAATAATCAATATTCCTCGTTAGTACAGGGATCAATAATCAATATTCTTCGTTAGTACAGGACTCAATAATCAATATTCTTCGTTAGTACAGGACTCGATGACCAAATTCTTCCTTAGTACAGGACTCAATAATAAATATTCCTCGTCAGTACAGGGCTCAATAATCAATATTCCTCGTTAGTACAATGATCAATAATCAATATTCCTCGTTAGTACAGTGACCAATAATCAATATTTCTTGTTAGTACATGGCTCAATAATCAATATTCCTCGTTAGTGCACTAATCAATAATCAATATTGCTTGTTTGGGGCGATATGCAAGAATTGACGACGTCTGGTGAATAAAAAGCAACCATATGACTCTACAGGAAAGCATTCCTCGGCACCTAACATTCAAATCCGAGAATATTTCAGCCGCGCTGTTTGTCTAAGGCTCAATAATGAATATTCCTCGATACTGCCGGGACCAATAATCAACCTTCCTCGTGAGTACTGGGCTCCATTATGGATATTCCTCGTCAGTATAGATATAATAATCAATAGGGATCATTAATGAATGTGTCCTCGTTACTACAGAGCTCAATAATCAATATTCCTCTTTAGTACAGTATTGAATAATCAATATTCCATGGGAACACAGGCATAATAATAAATATTCTTCGTTGTTGCAGGGCTCAATAACTAATATTCCCCATCAATATTCCTGGTGAATGCAGGCATCAATAAAAATATCCACCGTTAGTTCAGGGCTCAATAATCATATCCTTCTTTAGTTCAGAACTCAATAATGTAAAGCGAGTCTTGGACAAAATTTGTTCCTCTTGAACAAGAATAATATTGTTGAACTGAAAACCCACCTTGGCCTAGACATTTTGATCTAAAATAGTGCTAAGTTGAAGGAAAATTATAGGCCTTGATGCTAAATTGTCAGTCTGGAATATTTTCCGCTTTGACATTCCATATTCAAAGACTCCACAAGACGAAAGTTCCACATGACGAAGAGTTCATTAAGATTGACAACCACTGAGCTCATTTACTCCTGCTTGCTCCGTTAGATTGACAACCACTGAGCTCATTTACTCCTGCTTGCTCCGTTAGATGACAACCACTGAGCTCATTTACCCCTGCTTGCTCCGTTAGATTGACAACCGCTGAGCTCATTTACTCCTGCTTGCTCCGTTAGATTGACAACCACTGAGCTCATTTACTCCTGCTTGCTCCGTTAGATTGACAACCACTGAGCTCATTTACTCCTGCATGCCCCGTTAGATTGACAACCACTGAGCTCATTTGCTCCTGCTTGCTCCGTTAGATTGACAACCACTGATCTCATTTACTCCTGCTTGCTCTGTTAGATTGACAACCACTGAGCTCATTTACTCCTGCTTGCCCCGTTAGATTGACAACCGCTGAGCTCATTTACTACTGCTTGCTCCGTTAGATTGACAACCACTGAGCTCATTTACTCCTGCTTGCTCCGTTAGATTGACAACCACTGAGCTCATTTACTCCTGCTTGCTTCGTTAGATTGACAACCGCTGAGCTCATTTACTCCTGCTTGCTCCGTTAGATTGACAACCACTGAGCTCATTTACTCCTGCTTGCTCCGTTAGATTGACAACCACTGAGCTCATTTACTCCTGCTTGCTCCGTTAGATTGACAACCACTGAGCTCATTTACTCCTGCTTGCTCCGTTAGATTGACAACCACTGAGCTCATTTACTTCTGCTTGCTCCGTTAGATTGACAACCACTGAGCTCATTTACTCCTGCTTGCCCCGTTAGATTGACAACCACTGAGCTCATTTACTCCTGCTTGCTCCGTTATATTGACAACCACTGAGCTCATTTACTCCTGCTTGCTCCGTTAGATTGACAACCACTGAGCTCATTTACTCCCGCTTGCCCCGTTAGATGGACAACCACTGAGTTTATTTACTCCTGCTTGCTCCGTTAGATTGACAGCCACTGAGCTTATTTTCTCCTACTTGCTCCGTTAAGTGCGCACAAATCTTCACGTGGTGATCGGAAGCAATTGCACTCACAGAAAGGAACAATTAGGAGAAAATGAGCTCACTGAACGATCTTTTGTGGTCTATATGATTCAAAGTTGGAAGAAGTTGAGGCATAATGTTTAATATTAAAGCTGAACATTACGGGCTGTAATATATCTCCGACATCGTAAGCATCAAAACACGGAATATCATGTCGAATTATTTAATCAACAGTTTTTTTGGGCGAACAATTCTTCGTAAATTTTCATCCCATTTCTGAGAACATTTGTACGCCTTATTTTAGCCATAATATGATGAATTTTCCTATTATTGCATGTAGTCAATTCACAGTCATTAAAGTGATCGTAAACCCTCAGGTAAAGTTTTCATCAAATGGAAGGCCATTGCAAACAGCGTGGGAAAATATTTATTTTATTTTTTATGATTTTATTACACAGAGTAAACTGCAATTAAAGCATGGTATTATATTGTGGTCTGTTGCAATCATATCTAGGTCCAGTGACGTCACACTGGCTTAATACATATATTTCAAACTTTGTATGCACTTTTCAGGGCTTGATTCAAGCTTAAGGTGTGTATACTTTGTGTTTCAACACAGACTCACTGTTCCAATGTGCATGTTTCACCAAAATCTGGGAGATGGTGACGCATGAGTGTCAAGCCAATTTGAATCTTGCATTTAATTTCCCCGATTTTGGAACATGCACATTGGAACAGTGAATCTGTGTTGAAACTCAAATTATACATACCTTAAGCTCGAATCAAGCATTGGAAAGTGCATACAACGTTTGAAATATATGTATTAAGGCAGTGTGACGTCACTGGACCTAAATATGATTGCAAACAGAGCTTCATAGAATACCATGCTTTAAATGCAGTTTACTCCGTGTAATAAGATCGTAAAAAATTAAAATAAATATTTTCCCACACTGTTTGCAATGGCCTTCCATTTGTTGACAACTTTACTTGAGGGTTTACGATCACTTTAAGAACTTACGCTTTTCCTTGGCACAATAGGGACACATGGGGCATTTTGTCTCCCCCATCATTATAAAGGAGGTGTTGTAAGGGTGATCACACGGTCCTGGATTCATACACATAGGCATGGGGCGCACATGTAAATGTCTCCCCATCATTATAAAGGAGGTGTTGTAAGGGTGGTCACACGGTCCTGGATTCATACACATAGGTACATGGGGCACACATAAATGCCCCCCCCCCATCATTATAAAGTAGGTGTTGTAAGGGTGGTCACACGGTCCTGGATTCATACACATAGGCATGGGGCACATATGTAAATGTCTCCCCCATCATTATAAAGGAGGTGTTGTAAGGGTGGTCACACGGTCCTGGATTCATACACATAGGCATGGGGCACACATGTAAATGTCTCCCCCATCATTATAAAGGAGGTGTTGTAAGGGTGGTCACACGGTCCTGGATTCATACACATAGGCATGGGGCACATATGTAAGGGTGGTCACACGGTCCTGGATTCAAACACATAAGCATGGAGCACATATGTATGGGTGGTCACACGGTCCTTGATTCATACACATAGGCATGGGGCACACATGTAAATGGATCTGTCGATAAAAATAACCGGAACATGGAATTTGCATCATAGATTATCACTATGGATTAAGTTATAAAACCCATATCTCCGCAGGTATCTTCAACAGAAGATTGAGAAACTAATCCAAAATATTTGTTTGGAAAAAACTCCTTATGGCGGGGATATATATTCTACATACGAACCGATAGCATTTGTATATAATATATAGTTAATATTCTAGAATAATTAATTACTTAAGCCAATTACTTAAACAAATTGGATAGGACAGTTAGGGCACGCGTCTTAACTGCGACCCCATCTTGCCAGTTAGCAGGTACGTACATCTTCATCTGCACTGTGTATTATAATAAATCAGTTGTTGTAGAATTCTTATATCTGGATGCCATCTCATGATTTTGGTCATTCTTCTTTGAGGTCTTATCTTGGAATTTCTTCTACATGCATCTGAAACTCTTTGAGTTAACTACGGGCTGAAAACAGAGATGAAGCGCTCACCAAAAGTCCTGTTGAATGGGCATGACGTATTGCAGTTTAAAATATTTTTCTTGATAACCGAAATGGCTGCCTATTTTTTTGTTAACATCAGCCACTATGATAAAGGCCAAGAGATAATTTGGTCTAATCAGATAAAATGTTATTGTGCAGTCAATAAGGCGCAGATATAGTGCAGTTTGGGCGCAATTAGGGCGCATTCTCAGAATAATAACATGAATGATCTACTGGTAGGGCGTACTTGGGGCGCAGATAATGAACCATTTCTATTTTGAGCAAAGTTGCCAGTTTTTTGTTGAAATATCTTTTTTGTCCTCCGCCACGAAGTGGTGGGAGGACTTGGAAATGCTAGCCGTCCGTCCTTCCGTCCGTCCCTCCGTCCGTCCTTTCGTCCGTCCCTCCGTCCGTCCTTCCGTCCGTCCGTCCGTCCCACATCTTGTGAACGCGATATCTTGAGAACAATTCGACCAATCGACTTCAAACTGAAGGTGCTTCACATCAGTTAGACGGCCATTGGTATTGATTTTCACTGAAGTACGTAATCCAAGATGGCCACCATCGACCATATTGGATTCTGTTCGTCCGACATCTTGTGAACGCGATATCTCAAGAACAATTCCACCAATCCACTTCAAGCTTGGGAAGGTTCTTCACATCGGTCAGGCGGCCATTGGTATTGATTTTCACTGAGGTACGTAATCCAAGATGGCTGCCATTGACCATATTGGATTCCGTGCGTCCCAGATCTTGTGAACGCGATATCTCGAGAACAATTCAACCAATCGACTTCAAACTTGGGAAGGTTCTTCACATCGGTCAGACGGCCATTGGTATTGATTTTCACTGAGGTACGTAATCCAAGATGGCTGCCATTGACCATATTGGATTCTGTCCATCCCACATCTTGTGAACGCGATATCTCGACAACATGACCAATCCACTTCAAACTTGAGAATGTGCTTCGCATCAGTTAAACGGCCATTGGTTTTGATTTTCACTGAGATACGTAATCCAAGATGGCTGCCATGGACCATATTGGATTCACTCCGTTCCACATCTTGTTAACACGATATCTCAAGAACAAATCAACCAATCGACTTCAAACTTGGGAAGGTTTTTCACATCAGTTAGACGGCCATTAGTATTGGTTTTCACTGAGGTACATAATCCAAGATGGCTGCCATTGACCATATTGGATTCTGTCCATCCCACATCTTGTGAACGCGATACCTCGAGAACAGTTCGACCAATCGACTTCAAACTTGAGAATGGGCTTCACATCAATTAGACGGCCATTGGTATTGATTTTCACTGAGATACATATCCAAGATGGCTGCCATTGACGATATTGGATTCCATCCGTCTCGGATCTTGTGAACGTGATATCTCAACAACAATTTGACCAATCAACTTCAAACTCGAGACAGTGCTTCAGTTAGATTTTGATTGGTATTGATTTTCATTGAGGTAGTATGTAATCCAAGGTGGCTGCCATTGACCATCTTGGATTTCACTCACCCATATTGTACCCTTCTGTGTTGTGAACGCGATATCTTGATCTATTCCACTCATCGATTTATAAACCTCACCATCCACAAATCCATATACAACTACAGACTAACATTCCAGTGTTCCTATTACTGCTTCCCAAACCTCAAATTGTCTCAACAATTCCAGATGAACGTCTCTTTCCACATACACATATCAACTTTCCAAGTTATTTTTAAGGAGATATTGGAAGCGTATATGCTGTATGCTCTCAAACAGGCTACTTGGCGGAGGACCTGTTAGCTACTCAGCTTGTTTTTGTTAAAATATATTAACAGTGCAAAACGTGGCTATCTCCACAGGGCGCAAGTAGGGCGCAATTTGAAGGAGTAGTAAATAAGGCGTGTTTAGGCACAGACTGTAAGTAGAGCAATTCCCGGAGTGCAGTAAGGGATTGCGCCCTATCTCCAGCTTCTAGGCCGCAATTAGCGCGCAGTAGGGTGAATGAGATGAATAAATAGGGCGCAGTTATAAACAATTGATAAACAAGGATCGATTTGGGCGCAAATGGAGGGCAGATTGGGCGCGCGCCCTAGGGCGCTCTATTTCCGAAAGGGTAGGCATTGACGTCGACACAATTCCAGTGCTTTGGTTGGAAAGATACTTTCCATAGGTTAATCTGAAGGAAAATGCAAAACTTATACCAATAGTTGTTAGATACACGTAATTATTAAATACTGAGTAATACTCGCTAATCCTGAGTTGATTACTTCACCTGAAAGATGAGAAAATGAGAACTGTATCAAACAAACTTTCAAAGCGTTGTATTCACTTGATTACAAGCGTCTAGTCCGTCATTCATAATGCAGCCGTCGTCCATTAAAGAATATCCGCGTCCATGATCCAAAGACCTATCCCATATTCCATATAACAGTATTAGCACCAAATTCAAAAAGACAATCATAGAATACATAAACATAGGCTAGTTTCCTGCAAGAGAGAAGCGGTCAACAGTTTTCAATGATGCCGACAAGACATTATGATGTTCCAAAAATATGAAATCCGTATCGCCGATCAGTATTCTTAATCCATAATAATCGTTGTACAGTCGTCATCTAGAGAATGATGTATCTCAGTCACACTTTGCTTGTGACTGTTCTTATGAGCAGCATGAGGATCTTGAAGTACATGGGTTCATATGGCCCCTAGTCCCGGGTTAAGCGGAATTAGACACAAGTTACGAAACGTACCGCCATAGATCTTGCACGATGCGCTCGTATTTCGCTATCAGCATGCGATATGTGTAAGACTTGTTTGTCCATGGTATATATATGGACGTCTCACATGTTGTAAGTCATGTTGGTATCGTGACGTTGATTTGTCTACGAAACTATCTTACATGTTTTCGGGAGTGGACTCGGGTGTGTTAACATGACTGTATTACATGTACTGCTCAACTCAGGAACTCAGACAAACACAGTATATGTGATATGGATGAAATATGTTTTAATCAATTAATCCATAACAATTTTGTATGTAATATTGCAGATAAATGAGATGGTTTCAATTTTGGTACTTTGATAATTTCGTAATAATTTTAGTCTGCCCGAAAATGACATGCCGGGTGGGCTGTCATCATGCCCTGGAAACAGCCAGAGCATGGCTCTAATGTTGGGTTGGGAAGAACATGACTGCAGTACCTGTTTACAAAAGATAAAGATGCAGACTGCAGCTCATGTCTTCCCTCAGTGGCAGTTGGAACAGAAGAGGACATGCACATATATACTTTGCATGATAAATACATAAGATTGTTGACATGTGGAACATACCCTCGCCACAACACAATACCAAAATAATCTTTGACACACTAAACATCTATGAAAACCCAGCCACTGCATAAATGTCATATTTTGGACCATATGTCGATATGACACAAACAGATATAAGGAGATCAATAGAAAGGGCGTATGTTCTCGAATACTCTAGGTAATAGTGATGTGGCGATGAAGCATATCAAACATGTCAACAAACCCATATATGTTAGATCAATTGACCAAAAAGGCAAATAAAGTATTCAAATACTCTTACTTGAAATTATTCAAATCTGTTAATGTTTATAATTAACAAATCAAATCTTTAGTTTGAATATAGTATAAACATTAACTCAAAAGGATCTATGACAAACAATGTATTGAGATCTGCTGTGTCATTAAATACCCT
Organism: Hanleya hanleyi; assembly: GCA_036873755.1. Taxonomy (NCBI): domain Eukaryota; kingdom Metazoa; phylum Mollusca; class Polyplacophora; order Lepidopleurida; family Hanleyidae; genus Hanleya; species Hanleya hanleyi. The sequence goes on along the minus strand of JAVTVY010037195.1, from coordinate 6,272 downwards.
AAAACAACAGAGTTAGGCAGGCAATGCCTCCATGGAACAACACACATTACAAAGGGAGGATTCAAATCCCCTCTGAGCCTAAAATATAACATAGAATAAACCTAAACACTGATCAATGCATGGTAAAGCAAGTTACCTATACCCAGCAGTAACAAACATCACCAAAACAGTGCAAGATTCGTCTCTAAAATTTAGATTATGCTCAAATATATGACATCCGTTAAAAACAAAGCACTACAAGTTTCAAATAACTTTGCAGCTAAATCTGCCTAGTTAACACAGCAAAATCTCAACACTGAAAACCCATGTGGATACATGTCTGTACGGTATGTGACCTTTGGCATCAAGTTCTTCCGTAAGACATTTTGAGTTTTTCAATATCCACATACATTCAACGTCAGAGTTTTTAGAAATAGTGGCGCAATACCTTTTCCAAAATGCTTTTACCTTCTGAAGTGGCCGCGTCAATAGGGTTGAAAGAAGCTTGGTGGTGCAGCTTCTAGAACCAGCTACGAATCTAGCTTTGTATGGTGATTTATGCATTTTGGGAGTCCAGTATACTGTATGTCGTTATTATTGGTTGGAAGACAAATACCTCTTTCGCTGAGGAACGTTTTGTCATTGTTAGATAAATCTACCAGAGTAAATGCAGTTAGGGCGTAAGTAGCCGTATTTGATGATGATATGTCTACACTCAATTCTTTAACCAGCACCTGGTAATAGTAATATTTACATATGAATATTATTTACAGCTTTGTCTGCTGGGACTATGACAAATTCACTCTGGAGATTTGCTAGAACTTCTCGCGAATTGAGGTTCCTCTGCTTGGGGGTTACGCAAATAGGTTCAAAGTGACCCCAAACTACAAGGTCACGGATTGTTTGCTCTCGAGTGTTCGTCGTTCCGGAGATAAGAACAGAAAACCAATAACAGGAGGGGGAGGGGGTGGGAGAGAAAGTCCCTTATGCCAGGTAAGATAAAGACCTAATTATTATGTCTATAATGCAAAGATTCTGTAACATTCCCCTCGGGTCTTCTGCACAACATAGTGCAATGTAGGCCAACCTTTGAAAGAATTATCATCCTATTAAAAGAACCAGAATATTGGGCATCATTGGTGTCTTCAACGCAGTTCATAATATAATAAATATGGCTTCAGTAGAATTTTATTTTACCACTTAATATTTATGCTAATATTTAGATCGAGGTCGGAATGAACGAATGGTTATTCCCATTTTCCGCAATGTTGACTGATGTCTCTAAAATTTAGATTATCCTCAAAGAAGTTCTGAAATTGTCAAGAAATAAGACGTGTAACTGTTTCGCGACTTTTACTGATAGTTCGTTCAGTTAAATAAACCTGCAAATTTACCACATAAAAGTTCATAACAGCAGGTGTCGAGAAGATGAGATGTCCAGATAAGCATTCAAAAGAAGTCCAATAGTTCACCATCAAAGTCCAGGAATTCACCGGTGGCACTTCCATCAGGGTTAAGTTCCAGGTTTTCCCATGGCGTTGACATCATCAACGTCCAATTTAGTTGGGGTATGGTCCCTAGAGCGAGATACATGGACTGTCCAGTCAGGTCATCTATGGTCATCTGCATGACTCTCCAGGTTTCCTTCTAAACCTCACTGGCTGATGGCAGTATATGGGCAATTTTGATAAATGTATAGATGTCTCCAGGTTAATTCCACAGATTTATCAATCTGAGGACGAGGCTGCATCAAGATATGGCATGGCTCAAACTAACCCCACAACGAGTGTTCGTTAGTCCCTCAGATCCAGATTAAATCTCATGTGAAATTAACACTGAATAGGGGCCTAATATTGACGTCTATGTGATGGACTGTCAAAACATCTATACTTATTAAGTTATCAAAACTGTCAAAATGGATTTTAATAAATTGACAAAAAAGTGCTTGAATTTTCAATTTCTAAAGTTTATCCATGGCAACTATAATATTCCAGTTCATTATTGGAGCATGTAGGAAGGTTATAATCAGAGATTAGAATTAGGAACTTAGTCTCAGTGTTTATCTGAAACTTAAGATTGCTCGGGAAGTTTCAAACAAGTGGCCTAATCCTAAGTCTGATCCCATTGCCAAACCATAGGCTTATTCTCCAGGCATGAAGCTTCCTTATCACAGATAACTTCAGCTAACCTAGAGACAATCACCAAATACAGGGCACAAGGTCATAAGGGACTAGAAATTGAATAATAGGACCACATTTCTTATCCTCTGAACATTATCATATCGCCAGTAAATTAATCTCTGATTATATCACAGCCTTCCAACCCAGAAATACACAAACAAGATTCTGAAATTGCCAAGGTCACTTTGAGATAATTTAAAGCTTTTGGTACACAAATAGGCCAGTCTGGTATTAGCCGAAAGATCTAATCAAGTAATAAACACCAGGCTGCCTTCAAATTATACAATGCAAGTCTGAAAAGTCCCTGGGAGAGATATACTGCAACAGTCACATTGTATAAACCACACCATGTCCCACCATCGGGCGCCAAATGTAAGACTTGTTTGTCCATGGTATATATATGGACGTCTCACATGTTGTAAGACATGTTGGTATCGTGACGTTGATTTGTCTACGAAACTATCTTACATGTTTTCGGGAGTGGACTCGGGTGTGTTAACATGACTGTATTACATGTACTGCTCAGCTCAGGAACTCAGACAAACACAGTATATGTGATATGGATGAAATATGTTTTAATCAATCAATCCATATCAATTTTGTATGTAAATCTGCAGATAAATGAAATGCTTTCAATTTTGGTACTTTGATAATTTCGTAATAATTTTAGCCTGCCCGAAAATGACATGCCTGGTGGGCTGTCATCATGCCCTGGAAACAGCCGGAGCATGGCTCTAATGTTGGGTTGGGAAGAACATGACTGCAGTACCTGTTTACAATAGATAAAGATGCAGACTGCAGCTCATGTCTTCCCTCAGTGGCAGTTGGAACAGAAGAGGGCATGCACATATATACTTTGCATGATAAATACATAAGATTGTTGACACGTGGAACATACTCTCGCCACAACACAATACCAAAATAATCTTTGACACACTAAACATCTATGAAAACCCAGCCACTGCATAAATGTCATATTTTGGACCATATGTCGATATGACACAAACAGATATAAGGAGATCGATAGAAAAGGCGTATGTTCTCAAATACTCTAGGAAATAGTGATGTGGCGATGAAGCATATCCATCGTGTCAACAAACACATATATGTTAGATCGATTGACCAAAAAGGCAAATACAGTATTCAAATACTCTTACTTGAAATTATTCAAATCTGTTACAGTAACTGTTTATAGTTAACGAATCAAACCTTTAGTTTGAAGGTAGTATAAACATTAACTCGAAAGAATCCATGACAAACAATGTATTGAGATCTGCTGTGTCATTAAATACCCTAAAACAAAAGAGTTAGGCAGGCAATGCCTCCTTGGGACAATACACATTACAAAGGGAGAATTCAAATCCCCTCTGAGCCTAAAATATAACATAGAATAAACCTAAACACTGATCGACGCATGGTAAAGCAAGTTACCTATACCCAGCAGTAACAAACATCACCAAAACAGTGCAAGATTCGTCTCTAAAATTTAGATTATGCTCAAATATATGACATCCGGTAAAAACAAAGCACTACAAGTTTCAAATAACTTTGCAGCTAAATCTGCCTAGTTAACACAGCAAAATCTCAACACACCGTTGCACTAAACCCTTAACAAGTTAATTGCAAATACTGTTTAACTCAACTTGAAAATAAGTAAACTTCTCTCACCTGTTTACAAAAGATAAAGATGCAGACTGCAGCTCATGTCTTCCCTCAGTGGCAGTTGGAACAGAAGAGGACAATATACCATGTGCTCAGTAGTTTTGAAGGCAAAATCGCATGACCTCTATGTAAACAGATGGGGCTCTGTACAGGGGGAGAACCATATATTTACTTTAAACCAGTAAACAATCAGAGACTATAGTGATCAGTCTCTGAGGGGTTACATATGTATCGCCAAATTTGAGAAACTTTGAGTGAGGGCGCTTGGTGGAATAGCCCTGTTTTATAAGTTTCTGCAACAATGTTTTATGACGTTGATTAAAATTGTCACAATTAACACAGGATCTAGCAAACGCTATTAGGCGAGGCATGTATACACCATATGCAGGTCCCACTGGAATATTACTTTCCAGAAAGGGATAGTTTACGATATCGAAATTGTTATCTCTTTTGTCATAAAGTGGACGAGAGAGAATGCCTGCCTCATTTTTACCTGCGGCACGCAGGTCTACGGGAGGCTCGCGTTGTTGTTGTTCTTGTTCTTCTTGTGATTTTTTGAAATGCGCAGGCGCTAAGAGAGTGTGATCTCTGCCACACTTTTCTTTTCAACCTCCAATCTCACATGACAACGCTGCATTCAAGCGCGTTTGAATTCATTTGCAACTATATTCGGTGGAATGAATTATTGCTTCGTTGATTTCCGTTCAGACTTCAATTCTCTTAAGTCAGTCGCTTTAAAGCTGTCGGTCGTCACATCAGTCACTGTCTTCAGATATTACCATTTTCATTGAACAGTATGCAGATGTATACACAATTTAAGATCCTTGGATTTCTTATATACCACAGAAGATGAGCCGCAACCTTGTCGGTGGTTCAGCTAATTTGCATACAGTCCCAGGCGACTGTCTTAGAAAGTAGAAAAATAAGTTCACTACTTCTAGTAATCATTTTATCTACCCAATCTAGATAAAACACAAATTGGCGAAGAAGCATAACAAGTAACGCATTATCATTATGATTAACATTGAATAATACTTGGTATCAAATTATAGATCATGCATCATAAAAACAAACGCAACAATTACGTTTCAGAAGTAAGCGGAACAACTCAGCAACTTTCACCGAATAAAGATGTTTAACTTTACCCCAAGCAATTCGCATATATGGAAATATGTTTTGAAAGGAAGAATAACTTAACCCTCTGTGGGAATCGAAACAATGACCCTCCAATCCCTGGACTTGCACTTAATGTCTTAGCTATACCGACTCATTGATAATACTCAAAACTGACTTTATGCGCAAACGGTTTTATAATACATAAATGACTGTGTACTATTTAATGAGTCCGACAACCCTATGCGCGAACAGTACATCATAGTTATATTGTGTACTTTCGGTTACAAGCATGAAATTTGGCACATAGCTACTTCGAATGATCCTCTTTCGGAACCAGTCCCTCTATCCTCATTCTCGCAAGCCAGGGCCTTGCTTCGCTGGTATTGATGTTCTCGTCCTCTTCCGCACTCATAATCCCTTTAGAATTGCATTAATCACTTCCGTAAAATCAATACTTATGTGTATCAGCAGACAACGGGCAGAAACATGTTGCATTTGACATCATTCTCTCAAGTCAGAGCCCATTTCTGCTAGAACTTACTGGTTCTACACTTCACAATTTACGTTACTTTGTCAATCAGTTTTACGAATGAAATTACGTCATATATTAGCAGATACTGACCATAAAAGCGATCTATTTGACCTCGTTGTCAATGTCTTAGCTATACCGACTCATTGATAATACTCAAAACTGACTTTATGCGCAAACGGTTTTATAATACATAAATGACTATGTAGTACTTAATGAGTCCGACAACCCTATGCGCGAACAGTACATCATAGTTATATTGTGTACTTTCGGTTACAAGCATGAAATTTGGCACATAGCTATTTCGAATGATCCTCTTTCGGAACACAGTCCCTCTATCCTCATTCTCGCAAGCCAGGGCCTTGCTTCGCTGGTATTGATGTTCTCGTCCTCTTCCGCACTCATAATCCCTTCAGAATTGCATTAATCACTTCCGTAAAATCAATACTTATGTGTATCAGCAGACAACGGGCAGAAACATGTTGCATTTGACATCATTCTCTCAAGTCAGAGCCCATTTCTGCTAGAACTTACTGGTTCTACACTTCACAATTTACGTTACTTTGTCAATCAGTTTTACGAATGAAATTACGTCATATATTAGCAGATACTGACCATAAAAGCGATCTATTTGATCTCGTTGTCAAAAAGCTAGGACCTTGATTTCCTTGAGAGTTTTTTAAATTTATTTTGATACCTTTCATATTGACTTGGAAGTCATTTTCGCGAATGCAATAATTTGATGTACCAAAAGATAATAACGAGAATTCGACATGATTCTCTTATACACACAGACCTTGTTTAGT